>JANAVB010002395.1:14430612-14711390 GCA_029216955.1 Iris pallida | reverse complement strand
CTTCGTGCATCGATTTCTTTGATACGCGTTGTACCATGTACAAAATTTTACTTTCGACATGCGTTGCATCACGTACAATATTTTATTTTCAATACGCATTGCACATCGTGCAACGATTTATTTTTGATATTTACCGCACCTCATGCATCGATTTATTCTCGATACGCATTGCACATCGTGCAACATTTCATTTTCGACATTCAAAGTCAATGCTCAAATCCGTTTCAACACATTCGATATTGACTTATCGCTTTTCATCGCAAACGCACATTCGAAATCGATACGTGAATCCGTTCTACACATTTAATATCAACTTTTATTTTCTTTTCAACGCATCATTTACAATCAACGCGTGGTAATTGCTGCAGCAACATTCTACGACTATCATTGTATCGATGCAACCAACATTTCTCGTATCGTTCGTTGCAAACAACGAATATCTCAAATCACAATTCACGACGTGTTGCATCCGCAGCAACAATTCATTGAATTCATATCTCGCAACTTGTTGCGCTTATAGCAACAAACCTTTTCGACTTTTCCCGCAAACACCATGTAATTTCCAAAACAACACGCGGCAAAATTACATGATTTGTATTAGACTTATTGTATGAACATCTAGTGCGACATCGAGTAGAGTCGAGAGTGATTTCGATTGGTGGTGGGCAACTTTTAGAACTGAAATGAAGTAAGCGTCCAGAGAAAATTGAGCTAGAGCTCTGATACCAATTTGCACGCCCCGACCCGGAATCACCCGAATCATCGTCCTCGCTGGGGTGTGATGCCGCACGAGCCTGGAGTTGCACTCGTGTAAGGCAAGATGATAAGTTCTCAAATGGTTATCTTTGAGTTGAACGTTAACAACGAAAGGCAAAACAGAGTATACAAAAACGATTCACTTATTGATATTCGAAATCGGATTACAAAGGCTTTCGATAGCCCAACGGAATTTGCCAGATTGGCTACAACACTCAGGTTCTCTCTTGCCCACAAAGGATTTCACCGTTCCATACATCATCTTCTATATCTCGGTCGCATCAATCCTATTGCATATCCGAGCGTCAATGCGATCGCACGCTTCAATACGCTTCGGCATTCCAAGCCTCAACGCATTCAAGCGAAGCTCCGTCGCGAGCAGATCAATCCTGGAACCTGCTAGCAAACTAGTAGGGGATTAGTACTTTCGTCCTCGCTGTACTGATCAAAAACCCACTTAACAAACCGACATTTAGTATTGTATTGAGTCATACAAACATACAATTTAGTTCTCTTTCTATGTTATCCTTAGGATGAGTTCATGGCATATTCGAAGACTGTAAAGCATGGCAAGCATGTTATTCAATTCGCATAAGTAAACAGGCAAGCAATCTCGTGTTTGATTCGTGGCGCAACTTAGCAATATCGATGCACTCGTCCTTGCACCGATGCAAGGTGAATACGCCTATCCGTTTTCCCTGTCATGTTATAAGTGCTCGCTATTCAGGATCCGTCACAGGATATATGCATACCTTACACTTCCAAACCCATCGCCCTTAACTATATGAAGGTCACTAGCTTTTCGGGCTAGAATGGACTTATATTTATCGAAATCGAAACATAAGACGATGTTAACTCTGTGCGGTTGCTAACCAACATCAGAGGCCATCGAAATAATCAGCAAGTGGCTTATCACATTCACCAGAAGGTCGCTACCCTTCTAAATAAAGTGCACCAACAATACCGAAAATGAATCCCTCCTAGGCCGAACGGTCCCAGCGCCCTGGCGCGCCGCGTTCGAAGGAATACCCATGCACGGGCTTTTATATCTTTAAGTCCATTTGACCATGCAATGCATCTTATCTTTCATACAACCAAGCAAGTTCGCTTATCTCTATTTCAATTGGCACAACGCCCGAATGTTCTCATCGAACGCCCGAAGGCCGCAAATTTTCGAGGGCACCATGCCGCATTATCATCTCGTATTTCTTCCGTTAACTTTCTATGTTCTTACGTTTCATACTTCGTTTCAATGTTCAATGGCATCATGCCTCAACTCGATGCTCGTCAACCGAACGACCCGAAGGTCTCGAACACCTTTCGAGGCATTATGTCATATCCGACAGTTCCGCCACATTCATGCCACAACTGTATTCTTTCGCAACGAAGCCACCTTTTATTATCTCGTACACGTAGGCACGTTTCGACCGTAGTTTCGATGTTCTATGACTTAGCATTTAATATCCGTGGCTTGCGTGCTAGGCGCTCGCCCATTGTCTTTCGATGTTCTAGCCGTTCTAACCCGTGCACGAAGGCACGGTATGGTTCGTACACTAAGGCACTCGCCGAGTACAGTTATCCCATGTTCTTGCGGCTTGCATACCGAGGCGCTCGCCTTTGCGATATCCAATGTTCCATAGTGACTCGTACGTTTGCCGTACGATTCATTTCAATTGTTCTATCTAGTGTTCGACACGTACTACGTTTATCTCTCTATCGAGCCACGCCCGTGGCGTTGATAGGTTAACTCAGCATTCAATGACATTTATTTTACTTAAGCATGACGGAGTAGAAAGAGAGTTAATGTCCCCCCACCTTGAGTCGATCCGCCGTTGTCGTTTCGCCGAGCCGTTACGGCTCGATTTCATAACTTCGTTGCACGGGCAACTCTCCTGACTTAGCCATTCGAGCACTTGCTTATTGAATTATACGTTCGATTTGGACTTGCCGTGCCAACGCCTCAGTCCGTCGCAAGGCGATAATTTGCTTTCGCGGACCCCTTACTGAATAAGGCAAAGATCGACCTCTAACATTTTAGCGTAAATGTATAGCCTGCACAGAAACCAACTAAAATCAATACTTGCATCGATTCGGACTTGTGCCTTGGTCAATTCGATTTCTTAAATCTTTGAGCCATCTCAACGCACTTATCCTTCGAGGCAACGCGACGCTTCGCATCGATTCACTCGATGCATTCTTTGGGATAAGGCAACTCTTCGCATGGCTTAGTTCAATGCGTTGCTCGGGACAACTTAACACTTGTATCGTTATTACTCGATGCGTTCCTCGGGTCGATACATTTCTCGGGACAACGTAACTTTTATATCGATTCGCATCGATACGTAATCGGGTCAACGCTACTCTTCGAGTCAACGACTCAGTATAATGCCGTGCTGAGCGAGGCATTACATAATATACCACTCAAACAAGGTTCGTCCCGAACCGAAACCAATACTAAATTTCCAAGGTTTCATTAGATCGTTCCACGATCTCGTCTCACTATCGTTTGGATCGTACAACTTAGTTTAGAATCATACACATATTTTAGGCGTCCCACCAATATATGCATTTCAGCCAAGCTCAGTTGTAAGATATCGGAACAATGCAAACACGTAACTCTTATTCTCGATAACTTGACATCTCGTATTCTCGATCGGACTTGGCTCTATTATTTGTTCTCGCAATTCTAGCGCACACATATTGACACATACGCAATCCTCCAACCAAAGTCAAGGCACACGATGCGATTCGAAAATTGCATTTCTCACTTGGTATGTTTCATCGGGACTATCAATTCTATGCGTCGCGTCAAACCGTCGCGCATTCGATCACAACGAGTCTCCACAATTGGACTTATGGGCAGGCTATTCTAGCTATTTTGACCATTCTAGACACGTTGGTAATAATTGTTTCACCATCGACAACATCTGTAGGTTTTCACCATATTCTTATAATCTTTCACCTTTTGTGGTATTTTGAGATCCATCGATTCCGGTGATTTCACAACCACTGAAATTGAATGTGTTGACCCTGTAGATGTTTATAGAGACTGGCTTTGACCCTGTTTGACCATGGTTGACTACTTTGACTGAACGTCGAAGTAGAGTCAACATTTGACCTAGGTTAGACTAGTTTTGACCTTGGTTGACCACAGTTGACTTTTTGACCAAAAGTCAACCAGACGTCAACCGTAGCCTAAAATTGACTAGAACTGGACCGAAGTTGACCAGTTGACCAAAGTCGACTGTTAGTCAACGTTAGTCAAGTTTGACCTAGAGTTGACCAGGGTTGACCAGTTGACCAAAAGTCAACTGTAAGTCAACAATTGACTTAGATTGACCTAGTTTGACTTGCTTTGACTTGCCTTGACCTAGTTTGACTTAGTATGACTTGATTTTACTTCCAAACCCTTATATTGATACAGTATTCCACCTATAGGTCCTCGAGGCACTATTTTTGGACTCAGTTGACATATTCACCAGATCTCAGGTGAGTACATTCTCTGATAATATTTTTTTATGATATCGTCTATGTTTATTTAGTGTAGATATTCTTATTTTCTTGACACATTGTTCACACGATTAGTATTTCTCTGGATCTCGTCATGAGATATTGTTCCTCGCTTTCTTTGGTATATCTTGTGCAAGTCTTTCTTGTTCCTTGTGCATTGTATAGACACGATTCTGCGAAGGCTAGCTACCCTCTCAGAGAATCGCATGTCATGATGTGTCATGGTTGGATCACTATACTAGTGGGGACGGAAGTATTAGTGTAGATATGTGGTCAAAGCCTATTGTGTACCCCTTGTGCACCTATTGATTGTGAGTGTTGATCATACACCCCACGTATGGTTAGCCAGGCTGTTACTATTGTACAAGTTCCCAAGCCGGCCACATATTGTAGCTAGTACTCACACACCTAGATAGGTGATTCTTGATTCTTGTACATGCCATGATCAGTTTTACTTGCCTTGTTCTAGCTCTAGATTTACAGCTTACCTTGCCATGATACTTATATGTACATTTTATGATTCCTTGTATATTCTCTATTTACTGCTACATTTTCAATATCGTCTAACTAGAACTGTTATTTGAGATTTGTGCTCGTTCCATCCTGACTGGATATGTTGATAAAATTTTAGGAGTTGTTATGCCATTATTGGACTTCATGATGTTGCTAGCTGAGGTGGATCTCACTATTCTTCTATGTGAGTTACCTGGTAGTTATCTTTAGTTTGTCTTGTTGTTCCTTCTTTATTTTCCTATCTTATGATTCCTTCTAGTAGTTTATATTTGTTCTTGTGCCTTAGTTATCTTTCCTGTCTTATCTTCTTTAGATGTTGAGTTGTTATTGAGTACATTTGTAGTTCATGGACCTTCTAGATGTAGTATATTTATTGGGTACTTACAGCGCTCTATCGCCGATACTGCGGCGTAGGCTGGGCGTGGCCCACGTATTCGTACTGTATATTCGGGTGCAGGTCGTGACAGGGCGGTACGAAGATGTATCGTGATATCCGATAGCATTTTTGGTAGAATAGCATAAAGAGGGAGATAGTCGGTTTGTCTTCGATGTTTAGTTTGCCAACAAGTTAAAGCTGAACATCAGAGACCGGTTGGACTTCTTAAACCTTTACCGATCCCAGAATGGAAATGGGAGCACATTATCAAGGATTTTGTGACTGGATTACCTAGATCTCAGCTGGAAGAGATACTATCTGGGTTATAGTCGACAGACTCACCAAGGTAGCTCATTTTCTTTCTTTTAGGGTTAGTCAGTCGACGGATCAGCTTGCAGAGATGTACCTTAGCAGATATTCAGGTTGTATGGAGTACCTGTCAGTATTGTGTCCGACAGAGATTTAAGATTCATATTGCACTTTTGGCAGAGTCTTCAGAAAAGTTTGGGGACTCGTCTCAAGTTCAGTTCAGCTTATCATCCGCAGACAGATGGTCAGTCAGAGCGCACGATCAGACTCTTGAAGATATGTTACGATCATGTACACTCAACTTCGGTGGTTCGTAGAAAGATCACCTGTATCTCGTAGAATTCTCTACAACAACAGTTTTCAGACCAGTATCCAGATGGCACCCTTTGAAGTCTTGTACGCAGAAGGTGCAGATCTCCGTTAGCATGGAATGATATAGGCGAGAGGCGGATGCTTGGACCAGAAATGGTGACACGGACTATTGAGGTGGTCCGGCAAGTCAGAGATCATCTTCGAGTTGCACAAGATCTCCAGTGTCAATGGGCCGATTCTCATCGCATCCCTTGAATTTTCTGTCGGCAACCATGTATTACTTAGGATCTCTACCCGTGGCGTCATTCATTTTGGCGTACGGGGAAAGCTTAGTCCTAGGTATATAGGGCCGTTGACATTCTAGGGCGAGTAGGTGATGTGTCCTATCGTCTCGCTCTTCTGCCGTCGTTACGTGAGGTGTATGATGTCTTCCATGTATCCTAATTGTGACGATATATTCGGATCCGAGTCATGTCCTTGATCATTCGGAATTGGTTGTTGGTACCAACCTTTCGTGAGGAGAGACCCGTATCCATATTGGACCGAAGAAAGAAGATACTCAAGAACAAGTCTATCAAGTTAGTCCGTATTGCTTGGGGTCATCACTCTTTGGGTGAGTCAACATAGGAGCGTGAGGATGATATCCGATCGCGATATCCCGATCTGTTTGACTCGTAAGGTATAATGTCTTTCTTATGTCTTATGCCCTCAACTTCCTTTCTTGCATGAATGATTGCTTGATTGATTGCCTAGTTATAACTTGCTTGTGATTAGTATATCTTGCTCGACATCTCTAGCCTCTTGATTAAATTTCGGGTCAGAATTCTTTTAAGGTGGGTAGAGTTGTCACCCTCGGATTTCATTATACGTATTTTGGTATACGAGTACGTATCTCGACCGTATTTTGACTTGTCCTGGCTGGCTAGTCTTGGGTTTTGCACTGGCATGGGTTATTTAGCATTTCATGGTTTGTGTGGTCTATTTTGGCCTTGGCATGCATCGGGTTCGGTTGGTTCGGCTTGGTTTGGTTCGGTTTGGGTTAGTATGCAAACCCCTACCTACCACCCTCCCTATTTATTAACCCAACACCCCTTCTCTCTCCTTATTCATTTTCTATTAAACTCCTTCTTCTTCCTCATTACTCTCTTCACCTACCAAGAGAGAGGCTTAGGCAAGTGCAACTTGCTTCATGGAGGAACTCCATTTTTGTTGTTCCACTGTCTTCCTCATGAGATTCTAAGACACTTTAGTACTTAGCATTTTTAAATTCCATGGTTTATTCCTTGTAGATCTAAGTTTGTTACATTTCAGATTTTTGGATTTTGATCTACTAACTTGGTTGTTTACAAAATTGAGAGTTCCATGTAGTAGGAAATCTCTATTTTACGCAAGTTTGGCCCTTGAATGGTTGGGTCAAGTCTTGGCCGAGATAGGGTTCTTGAGTTCTTGAGTCCCATGGATGCTTGCCTTGGCCTTGGGAGAAGACGAGCCCTTTACGTCCACGTTTTACGTGCCCGCGTAGTGTTCTCCCTTTACGCCCATGTTTTACGTGCCAGCGTAGTGTTTCCCCTTTTTCACGCACTGCGTGCCAGCGTAATCCGTTCTACGTCGAGTTCATTCGAGCTCTACGCAGGGGCTACCCCCCCAATCGCTCGAGTGCTCGCTCGTGTAGAGTCTGTTCGAGTGCTCGCTCGCGTAGAGTGCTTACGTGCGTAGAGTCTCGTTCGAGTGCTCGCTCACGTAGAGTGCTTGCTCGCGTAGAGTCTCGCTCGAGTGCTCGCTCGTGTAGAGTGCTTGCGCGCATAGAGTCTCACTCGAGTGCTCGCTCGCATAGAGCGCTTGCTCGCGTAGAGCCTCGCTCACGTGCAGCTTTGCTCGTATAGAGCTGTCTTCCCTTGTTCTTGCCCGCATAAAGCTATTTTTACGCTCGAGGCCCCTTGGCCTAGCATAGTCTTGTTCGCATAGAGGCTTTGAGCCCCTTGGCGTACCCTGCTTGTCCTTTTTGTATCTTTGCACCTATATCATGAACTTGATAATCACGAATTGGTACAACGGCATGGTATAACCAGTAACTGACTTGACATGGCATGGCATGATATGATAAGTAAGCTGATGGAAACTATTAAATGCTGTTACGACGGCTAGCATGACATGACAAGAATGAATGGCCTGGACACCGTGGACGATTATGTTTGTACAAATTAACTAGTATTATCTTGCATCATGTCTAGGGTATGGATCCCTGAGTACCACGGTCGGGGGTACCTACTGAAACTGAATAAGGCTAAATAACTAGAATAATCCAGTAGTAATGAAGAGATTTCCCAGCTACATGCAATCCTGTTATCTGGGTGCCCCATTATAGGATTTGTAGCCTGCCGTCGAGTAGGACACATTTTCAGCACACTGTCATGTGTTGCACCCTCCAAGCTACTTAAGGGTACATGCGTTTCTTGGACTGTACCCATATGAACTCAACCCCTAATATCGTCCGGATAACCTAGATGGTCTGCAGGCTTTGTGGCTGTTGGATCAATCTTATTGCATCTTGTTAGTAACTAGGCCTGTGATAACCCTAGTTAGTTAAAGTATCAAGTCGTACTTATTGCTTGGCCGTGAATGTTGGATGGAGTTTAACCAGTCCATGCCTTGTCATTGTTCCAGTACCTGCTACTTCGAACATGATTGCTTATGCTTACCTTATCAATAACTGATCAGAATGATTTTCATCCACATAACATTCATTGCTCTATTTAGATTTCATGTCTTATTATTATCTTTCTTATTTTATGTTCTGATATGCTGGTTTTAGTTCTTAATTGAAGCCTTCTTTGTGGCACTTGCTCTTTCTGGGATCTGACCCAGCTGATTTTGTATGGCCAGATATCGGAGCAGCTCCAGAGGATCTCCCTACCTTCCAGCCAGATGGTGACCACCAGGCGTAACCCTGGCAACGAGTAGGTTTTTTTTGCTCTTCCACTCTATTGTAAAAATATTCTGTTGAGGCATTTAGCCGACAGCACGTGTTAGCTCGATTGTACTTTACTTACTGTCTGCCTACGGGCTGTAGCATGATTAACAAATCCTAGGATTGATCATGTATGACTGAAACTCTTGCTAGTCTTCATTTTGTATGACTAGCTTCATGATCACCCAAATATGTAATGCATGGGACGCCTTACTATTGTATATTTGGTGCTTGACATCTTGTAACTGCTATTACTTGCTTGAGATTGAGACAATAGGCTTGTTCATGACCATAAGGGACTGATGGCTTGTAGTTAAACCCTCATGTATCTAGACAGTCATGACCGTATAGCGAGGTGGGTTGCACTTCAATATACGTAGCTGGCTGTGTCCGCCCCCGCTATCCAGTATTCTGGTTCTGGGGCGTGACACTAGTGACCGAGTTAAAGCATAACCTGCTCAGCATAAGTCACCTTGCTGATCATGGATATGATATTAACTTTGGACAAAATAACTGCTATATTTATGATAGGTCAACGGGAGACATTACTTTTGAAAGGATAAGAGAGGATAACATTTATATTTTCTATCTATCTAGAAATACTAACAGTGCAGGAAGATGCCTCTACGCCCATAAGGATGAGAGATTGTTGTGGCACCAGCGTCTCGGTCATGCCATATGGATACTATATCCAGGCTATCGACAAAGAAGCTAGTAAGAGGTTTGCCCGACATCACATTCAAGAAGGACACGGTATGTGCCGAATGTGAACTAAATAAGGCAACCAAATCTTTATTTCATTCCATAAACACTGTAAGTACTACTAGACCCTTACAATTACTGCATATGGATATATTTGGTCTGAGTAGAGTAGCTAGTCTTGGTGAAAAATTCTATGCTTTTGTTATAGTAGATAAATTTTCTAGATTCACTTGGGTTTTCTTTCTTTCAAACAAAAGCGATGCAATTTCTGTTTTCAAAATTTTTGCTAAAAAGGTTCAAAACAAAAAAGGCTACATGATTACTTGAATCCGAAGTGATCATGGAGGCGAATTCGAAAATTTCGATTTTGAAAAGTTTTGTGATTCAAATAGTTTTATCATGAGTTTTCTTTTCATAGAACTCCTCAACAAATGGTGTTATGGAGCAGAAGAATAGGACTCTTGGCAATATGGCTAGAGTCATGTTGAATAAATTTTCACTTCCAAATTTTTTTTGGGCTGAAGCTGTCAGTACAGCATGCTATATTTTAAATATGGTACTTATTCGACCTATTTCGAAGAAAATACCCTACGAACTTTGGTTTGGTAGGACTCCAAATGTTTCATATTTTAGGGTGTTTGGTTGTTACTGTTTTATCCTTAACACCAAAGAAAACTTAGGCAAATTTGATGCCAAAGCTGACGATGGTATTTTTCTTGGCTATGCTGCCAAGAGCAAGGGATATAGAGTGTTCAACAAACGCTCATTGATTGTAGAAGAGTCTACTAATGTTACTTTTGATGAGGAAAATAGTACAGCTACCATCCCCAACAATGATGATGAACCATCAACTTCTACGCCGATGACCACCAATCCTGAAGCCAACTCTCTGGAAGGCCTACCGAAGAAATTCGAGTTCAAACTGTCACACCCAAAAAACTTGGTAATAGGTGAGGTATCTCGCGGAGTAAGTACTCGTTCATCCTTAAGAGATTCTATTGCTAGCACTACTTTTATTTATCAAATTGAGCCTAAAAATGTTTTAGAAACCTTTAATGATGAATTTTGGATTTTCGTCATGCAAGAAGAACTCAACCAATTCGAAAGGAGCCCAGTCTGGAAACTTGTTCCTAGGCTAGCTAATCATTCGATTATTGGTACTAAATAGATTTTTCGTAACAAAGTAAATGAAGATGGATCAGTTACACGCAACAAAGCTCGTCTAGTAGCTCAAGGATACAACCAAGAGGAAGGTATCGACTACGATGAGACGTATGCTCCTGTTGCAAGATTGGAATCCATTCGGATGCTTTGTGCATTTGCAAACTTTCAAAATTTTAAACTTTTTCAAATAGATATCAAAAGTGCCTTTGAATGGTTTTATTAAGGAGGTAGTTTTTGTAAAACAACCCCCTGATTTTGAAAATCATAAATTTTTCGACTATGTTTTCAAACTCAAGAAAGCACTTTACGGCCTCAAACAAGCCCCCAAAGCTGGTATGAACGCCTAAGTACTTTCTTATTAGATAAAGGTTTCTCAAAAGGGAAAATTGACACTACACTCTTTATAAAATCTTTCAAAGACACTATTCTTTTAGTACAAATTTATGTTGATGATATCATATTCGATTCTACTGATGAAACTCTCTGTCAAGATTTTGCTAAGTGTATGCAGAACGAGTTTGAGATAAGCATGATGGGAGAGCTCAATTACTTCCTTGGACTGCAAGTCAAACAAACATCGCATGGAACTTTCATCTGTCAGTCAAAGTATACAAAGGTTATGCTGAAAAAGTTTGACCTTGACAACGTCAAACCAATTGGCACTCCAATGGCTACTACAACCAAACTAGAACCAGATGAAAGCGGCAAACCTGTGGATCAACGTAAGTATCGAGGTATGATAGGCAGTCTACTTTATTTAACTGCTAGTCGCCCTGATATTATGTTTAGTGTTTGCATGTGTGCTCGCTATCAAGCTAGTCCTAAGGAATCACACATGTCCGCCGTTAAGCGTATCTTTCGATACCTGAAGGGTACTGTTACAGTGGGCTTATGGTATCCCAAATCTACATCTTTTGACCTTATTGGTCATTCGGATGCTAATTTCGTAGGATACAAAGTCGACCGTAAAAGTACTAGCAGCACGTGTCATTTATTAGGCAAGGCTCTAGTCTCTTGGTTTAGCAAGAAACAGAATTCTGTCGCACTATCCACAACAGAAGCTGAATATATCGCAGCTGGTCGTTGTTGTTCACAAATTCTGTGGATGAAGCAAACCCTTGCAGACTACAACCTATCTTTTATGCACATTTCTATATTCTGTGATAACACTAGTGCTATCAACCTTACTAAGAACCCTATATGTCACTCACGCACGAAACACATTGAAATTCGCCACCACTTTTTGCGTGATCATCAACAGAATGGCACTATTAACTTAGAATTTGTTGATACTGAACATCAGCTGGCCGATTTCTTTACAAAACTACTATCCGAGGAGCGATTCAATTTTCTTTGTCGTAAATTAGGAATTTTAGATGAAACAGTTATTCATTAAATTGGCCTGCGTAAATATCGATTATGTCACGATTCTCTATGATGACTTTGCTGTGGGTACAAGCCGAAAGGGTCCTTCTGACAACAAGGCATAAAAGCCTAAGCGACACGGTGCACTAGTCTTCGGACTACCGCTAGCTGGGATCCGGCCCCTGCAGCTACCCCATGGCAGTTTTACCATATTGATTTGTGTCATAACTTCTTGTTTATTATATGGTTAATTTTATTTATAACCTGCCCCATTTAAATTTTCTAACTTCATTGCATTTCCTAATTTTATTTGACCATTCATTAGTCATATTTCTTCCGATTTTATTCCTCTTTTCTGCTTGACGTTCTGGCCCAGGGGACCAGAACTCGGGCCGAACTCGGCCCCTACACAGAGTTCGGGCCGAGTTCGGCCTCTTTGTTCCAGAACCTCAGGTGGCTCTCAGCCTTTCATTTTTTTGTGATCTAATGGCTCAGATTCAACCCGACCAGCCGACCAACCCCTCTTAAACTCGGGATTCTTTCTCTCTCTCTCCTCTCCATTGTCTTCTCCAAACCTCTCCAAACTATTTTCTTTTAAAATCCTAACCCTAGAAATCTCCAATCCTTGGGAAATTTCTCTCCAAACTCAAGGAGATCAATCTTGGGATCCTTCTCTTCCATCTTAGGTTTCTCTTTTTGAGGTATATCATCTTTTTCCTTCCTTTCTCTCAATTTTATTCATGGCACCTAGGTTGCTTGGTAGAAGGAAGAGACCAAGGAGAAGTGTAGGTAAATCCTCTACTAATCCTCCACCCAATCCTCTACCACATCCTCAACCAAACCCGCAACCTATTCCTCCTCCTCTTCATGGCATTATCCACCCCCCCTATTCAACCCGCCTCCACCTCTCAATTCCGATACATACGATGAACGTATTTTTGTGTCGTTAGATGCTTCTAACGCATGGTTCGCCGGACACCCTATTAAGTTTACGGTGCTCTCGGACTATCTTTCTAACTTTTGTGACTTGTGTCTCGATGAGCTTGTTGCAATTTGTGAACCAATTTTTGTGAATGCCATTCAAATGTTCTATTGTAACATGACTTATGACCGCGACCGTATCTACTCACGTGTTGTCGGTATCGACATTTCATTTGATAATTTTGAGTTAGCCGATCTTCTTGGTTTGCCCGACCCTAATACTTGGGAACGGCTTGATGATGCCCGGGATTTCGTCTTCCCCGGTGAGACCACTTTGGAAAGTTTCAAGGATGATCTATGCTCTCCTAATGCCCATCCTCGAAAACTCAAAGCTAAACATCTCAATAATCACTTTTATGAGCTTCATCTTATTATCTTTTCCTCGATCTTGTCGAAAGCGGGATCGACTGATGAAGTCACTTACTATGAGATCACTGCTATTTTCTTTCTACATTTTTGCGTCCTTTTTAACTTTTTCCACACGATCATGGATTGGATGATTCGTGCTCGGCCAAAACCAAAGTCCTTCATTTATGCCAGGTATCTTCCAATGATCTTTTGTGCCTTTCATATCCCATTAGATCAGTGTCAGTCTTTGTCCCCTCCTGTCTATCTGACCAAGGCACGGAGAACTATTGCTGCTGCGGCCTCCTCTGAGTCTGATGCCGCTGAGGAGCCTGACTCTCCTGTACCCTTTGCTGCTCCTGATTCCCCTGTACCCGAGTCCACTGCTACATTTGACTCTATCCAGACTATGCTTCGTGATCGCTTTCGTTTGGAGGACTAACGCGTGGCTGAGATGGACGACCGATGGACGCAGATGGACTATCGTACCACCCTGCAGATGTGTGCGCTCAGCAACTCCATCCATGACATTCAGTATTCAATGGCCTTCCATCCGACGATGTCGATTCCGATGATGCGTGATCCGTTCTGTGACGGTTATCGCATTGACGATTCTTGGGTCCATCACTATCTTGATCCGACCACCGCATTTGTTGATCCCCGACGTACCGGTTCCGATGGTACGGGGCTGTCAGATGCTCCATGATGGATATGGCTTTTGTATTACCACTGATGCTTAGGACTATTTTTATTTCGGCACTATGTTTATTTTGCTTATGCTTTTATGTTTTTATTAGACTTGTTAAACTCTCTGGCTCTGTTTAGACCTGTTTAAACCTGCTGCTAGCTTATTACTCTTCATTATGTGGATGATCTCTACACTGCTCTGTTCTTCATTTTGATTTTTGTCAAAAGGGGGAGAACACTTGATATTTGTCTTGGTTTAATGCACTGTGATATGAGTTATATATATCGTATACTTGGATGAGAACTTGTCACAGGAAATATCATTTTATGGGGGAGCAAACTTGTTCAAGTACGGGGGAGACATAATGTGTCCAGGTATGAATATTGAGACATACAAATATCATGTTTTGTCAATTATCAAAATGGAGGAGATTGTTGACCCAAACCGGATCATAGTCAACCTAATCTTGACAATTAACAAAACAATATTTGTCATAGTCCAATTTGACACATCAAGCTTTAAGTCGATCAACTCATCACATCAGTTCAAGACAACAGCTGCCTGAAGAATTACTACTTTGTATTCTGGAGTCTATAAATTTTATTGTTTTTGAGTATAGGCAAATGTACGTTGGGTCATACTGAGCAACTTTGGGCTAGACTTAACCTTTATAGGTTCACTTAGCAAATAACCAAAACAGCCCATCAAGCCAGAAGCCCATTATGAACTTTCTGTCCATAGGAGACAGAGTTCGGGCTGAACTCTGCCTCCACACAGAGTTCGGGCCGAACTCTGCCCCCTAAATTACAGGAAGCTAATTTTTAGGGTTTAATCACTGCTAGTTGTCCAACGGCCAAAAATTTGAATTTTGGACACAGAATTCTGGCTGAATTCTGCCTACCCAGAACCCTATAAATAGGCCTTGAATTCTCTTATTTCTTCCCATCCAATCTTCCCTTCTTCTTCTCTTACATAGCCTATATATTAAAGAGCTTTACCTTCCCATCCAACTTAGCTTTCAAACTTCCCAACCGTCCAAGTTGCTTAGTACGATTCGGCTAGAAATTTGAAGTGCAAGAAGTTGTAAGTCACTTGGAAAAGTCCAAGTTTCGCCACAGCGATCATTGAAAGAAGTTTGGCGTGCTCTTCTGTGAAAAGGCACGTGGTTGTAATCCTATTTCACAAATAGTAGATTTCAATCCTGAGCTAGAGTTCTCAGGCCTGGACTAGTCCTCCACGAGGGAAACCAGGTTAAAAATCTTGATGTGTTTGTGCTTGCTCTTTGACTACTTTATTTCCGCATTTATTTTACTCTGATTATTTTGTTGGTGAAAAGAGTTTAAGTTTTAATTGATCATTTTCGTTATAAACTCTATTCACCCCCTCTAGAGTTGCCTACCTGTACTTCACCAACTGGCTACAACACTCATGATCTCTCTAGCTTACAAAGGATTATATTGTTCCATATATTATGCCTCTTTATAGCCACCAAGTAGTCTTCGGCCGAAGATTTCCATGTTGTAAGTCCGAATGCCTATGCGGTAGCTCCTATTGAAACGTTGGCCTCCATGCCTCGGCACGTCCAAGACAAGCTCCGCCCCGAGCCGATCATAACATGAACCTGCACACAAACTAGTGGGGGATTAGTACTTTCGTCCTTGCTGCACTGATCAAGACCCACTCGCACCTAACCAACACAAAGTATATTTAATGAAACATGCAACATTATTTAGTGATTTTCTATTTAGCCTTAGGATCCATTTTATGGCAATATTTAAGCATGTTAACTTATCATAAATGTGTCCACTATCGTGTTCCTGCAGCAGATACAGTTAGACATAGTATGAACATAAACATAGTGATCGTGCTCATCTCCGTCCCATTTTGCCTAGCCTGCAATGGTTAGAACTTTACATAAGCAATCATACAATTCACGCAACCAACCAACCATAAACTTAGACATATGCATAAGGGTGGCAGGCCCTGCGCCAGTACCCAACTCTAATCTCAGCCCACTGGCCCTATCTATATAAAGGTCATGGTGTTTCGCACCGCAATGGACTTGGCATCCTTATGTGTAAGCCTATGATCGCTCCAATATGGGTTGCTAGTCCAATATCCGAAGGATCCCAAACTTACCGATATCATAGCTTATCACAACACTGGACGGTCACAATCCGTCCTAATGATGTGCACCATAAATACCATACATAATTCCCTCCTAGGCCGAACGGTCCCGGTGCCCCGGTCGTAACAGTCTGAGGGAAGCAGCACCCGTGCACGGGCCATCCGAGTCCATTGACCATACAATATGTGTAAAACCCCTAAATTTCTACTATATTTTTTTATTAAATTTAGTACTGATTTAAAATTTTTGTAATGTACGTCGCATAGTCGTATTGTACGTCGTACGCGAAAGTTCATTTTTTTTAATATGCTCGACGAGTGCGAATATGTGCGAGCATACATATTTAAGAAAAAAAATATTTCGATCTTTTTATAGTTTCAAAATAATATACATAATAATTATTTTGTTATTGTACCCAAGTTTTCAAAATATTTTATTTTCTTGTTATGTTTAGTATCATAGCAATTTCTTGCCAAAAACATAGTTGTTATCTTCTCATAAAAGTTATTTCATTTATTATACAAATATGGCTATTGATTTCAAAAATATTAATATTTTTCGTATGAAAATAGATTCATGTATATATTGGTTTTTTTTTTTAACTAATTGCATTTATTTATTCTCAAAAGATATTTCAAATATTTAATTATTTCTTTTATTTTTGAAATTTAATTATTCCCATTATTTATAGAAAAGGTAATTTTGAAATTATAGTGATAATTTAAACTCGGAATAAATTTTATTTAAATTGATAGTATAATTTGTGCATTATCAATAATTAAACTAGATTTAGATTTATTGGAATTTAAACTTGATTGGATTTGATTTTGTTTTAAATCAAATATGTAGATTATCTAAGGGGATTTAAATTACTCCTAACCATTATCCAATTGGGAATTCCCACATCCTATAAATAGGCAGGTACTCCTCCAATTCCAATTATTCCACAAAATTCCTCAACCAAAAACTTGTGCATTGTGTCTGTGTCTCTTCTCCTCCATTAATTATTTTTCTTTTTACATGTACAATTCTCTCACGTCCGACAATTCCGGACGTTCCTCTAGGCCGTGTGGGACATTTCCCGATACGACTCGAATTCCAATTCTACAACCACCCCTACATCAAAATCCTAACCCTAGCCTGCCTTGTCGACCACCACCTCGCTCCTCCCCGCGGCACCACCGCAACAGCCATCACCCACACTACTACCGTCATCACCCCCCTATCCGACTTCCGACCATCACCAAACGCCACGACCAAATACAACCAGAACAGAAAAGACCATCACCACCACCGCGACTACCACCGCGGCGACCCCCGGCCAGAGCCGTCGAGGCCAAAACCTCTATAACCCAAATTAAAACAAACAAACGAACAGAGACTCACACCTGACCCCGGCCGTGCTTCGGCGACCGTCACCGTCCCTGTCCCGATCAGCCGCCCGCGCGCGTGAGTACCAGCGCGCCGCCACCAAACCCAGTGCCGCCCGCGGAATCCCTTCCCGATCTCGATTCCGCCGCCCCGACCCAGGCAGCGCCGGCGAACTATGCCCTAGCCGCCTGGAGTCCAGCCCTCGCATGCGTCGTCGATTCCGCGCGGAGGAGTATTCCGGCCGAAACCCTCCTTCCTCCGCCCGACTCCGCCTCCGCGAGCCCCTCCTCTCATTGCTCTCCTCCTCCTCCTGGCCACGGATGCCGATCTCCTCCGTCGGCCGACTCCACCTAGACCCACCGCCGCCATAGGCGCAGCCCCGAGCCCTCCGACATCCTCCTCCCTGTAGGCGAGCACCGCCGCGCCCGAAATCCTCGTGCGCCGCCCTTGCCGCCAGGCCACCGCCCGCCGGAGAAGCGCCCAGCCTCCGCAACCCCCTCGTTACGCCGAAGCTCCAAACCCCCGTACCCCGCGCCCCTTCTTCCCACATCCTTTCCTCCGCTCCCCTTCCGCGCTTCGCCGCCGACGACCACGCCGGAGCAGCCCCAGTACAAAACCTCCTCGAGATCTCCCCTTCCTTTTCCTTTTTCCTGTTCTCTCTCTCTCTCTCTACTCCCTTAATTCCCTCATTCTTACTTTTGAGAAGGAACAGCAGTATTTAGGCACAGTACTTAATATCTAATATTATTATTACTATATTATTATTATTATTATAATCATTATCATTAATATTAATATAATAATCATCATTAGTTTTAATATTTGCCATTACTGTATACTATTATCATTAATATTATTATTAGTATTATCATTATATTTTTCATTATTATCATTATTATTATTATCTTGTTATTTTGTTTATGTCATATTTTATGATTGTTGTTTTAAGGGTGTGTATATTCAACATTTGTATTATTTAATTATTATTATTACCAAATAAAATGTATAGGATAAATAATTTTAAATATTATAGGTTTATAAATATTTGGTTTCATATGTTTACTATGGTCTAGAAGTCTCGTAATAATTCTTTTTAAAATCTTTAGTATTATTCTAATTTTTTACTAATAAAATATTTCTTATCAAAAATTATATCTTGATAAACTTCGAGGTCATGCTTAGAAATGATTTTTATATAAAATATTTTGGGACTGGGGCGTTACATGTTTTTGTGGTGGCCCATACAGGTCTAGATAAATTGTTTGGTTACTTTACCGTACCAAGCAGGCCTGCGTATAGGATTAGAAGTCTAGGCTCTCATCCACATACTTGACCACTTTCCTTGATTTTATCTACCGTTTGACTCATCAATTGCATCTTGCTTGCTTCCTTCCATCCCTATCCTTATCTTCCCTTCGTGTTTGCTAGAGATTGACCATACTAGATAGATGTCCCAAACACCCTTAGCTTAATTCTTTAAGTTGGGTAGAATACCCCACACACCCTTGACCATTAAGGGAATACCAATGGTATTATCTATACCATAGAGACTAGGAAGTTAACCCATTTGGTCAACCAAACCATGGTCAATAAAACCATAGAATGATGGTATAGGAATAAACAAGACTTAGATCCTTATGACTCTTAGACCATTCATATTTGTTTTTATTCATCTATTATCATGCCTATATTTTACTATCTAGACTAATGATGCTAATGTAGCCTAGTTTTTGCAAGCTTAGCCTTTTACCAAGCTTGTTCGTGACATATATGTTAATGGAGGTACCCCACTAACATATTGTCTATCAGAACCGGTGCATAATGGTCTGATCAACCGAGTGCACTTTGGTTCGCTTTTATCGTTCTTCATGGATGGGGACATAGCTAAACTTGTCCTCTAGAGTCCCATCCGCGACTGCCTTGGCAACTCCTTTGAAATTTTTCGATCGTCTTTGAATCACGTATTCGTATTCGATAACGCCTCCTTCATCGCTTTCGCCTTCACCTATTTTGGGAGGACGAAAACGTCATACTAGAACTTCCTCTAACCATCCCATCGGCTATGACCATTCTCACTCAATGTTACTATATCTTCACCCTAAACCACACGTCCTTTTTGGCCCTATATTCGCTAACATGAACCTTCCAAGTCACTTGATTTAGGCATGAACCTAATCAATCTCTTATTCGTGCCTTAACTCGCGACCCACGTGACCATACCGTATTATCTTTCAATGATTTAGATCGCGATTTCTTACGATGTGATTTTGTGAAAACTTTGTCATCGTTGGATCCCCACTGATACTCCCTTGTGTCTTCTCACCCCCCTACGAATTCTTAATTTCGAGGACGAAATTTTTTTAAGTTGGGTAGGATGTAAAACCCCTAAATTTCTACTATATTTTTTTTATTAAATTTAGTACTAATTTAAAATTTTTGTAATGTACATCGCATAGTCGTATTATACGTTGTACGCGAAAGTTCGTTTTTTTTAATATGCTCGACGAGTGCGAATATGTGCGAGCATACATATTTTAGAAAAAAAATATTTTCGATCTTTTTATAGTTTCAAAATAATATACATAATAATTATTTTGTTATTGTACCCAAGTTTTCAAAATATTTTATTTTCTTGTTATGTTTAGTATCATAGCAATTTCTTGCCAAAAACATAGTTGTTATCTTCTCATAAAAGTTATTTCATTTATTATACAAATATGGCTATTGATTTCAAAAATATTAATATTTTTCGTATGAAAATAGATTCATGTATATATTGGTTTTTTTTAAACTAATTGCATTTATTTATTCTCAAAAGATATTTCAGATATTTAATTATTTATTTTATTTTCGAAATTTAATTATTCCCATTATTTATAGAAAAGGTAATTTTGAAATTATAGTGATAATTTAAACTCGAAATAAATTTTATTTAAATTGATAGTATAATTTGTGCATTATCAATAATTAAACTAGATTTAGATTTATTGGAATTTAAACTTGATTGGATTTGATTTTGTTTTAAATCAAATATGTAGATTATCTAAGGAGATTTAAATTACTCCTAACCATTATCCAATTGGGAATTCCCACATCCTATAAATAGGCAGGTACTCCTCCAATTCCAATTATTCCACAAAATTCCTCAACCAAAAACTTGTGCATTGTGTCTGTGTCTCTTCTCCTCCATTAATTATTTTCCTTTTTACATGTACAATTCTCTCACGTCCGACAATTTCGGACGTTCCTCTAGGCCGTGTGGGACATTCCCCGACACGACTCGAATTCCAATTCTACAACCACCCCTACATCAAAATCCTAACCCTACCCTGTCTTGTCGACCACCAACTCGCTCCTCCCCGCGGCACCACCGCAACAGCCATCATCCACACTACTACCGTCATCACCCCCTACCCGACTTCCGACCATCACCAAACGCCACGACCAAATACAACCAGAACAGAAAAGACCATCACCACCACCGCGACTACCGCCGCGGCGACCCCCGGCCAGAGCTGCCGAGGCCAAAACCTCTATAACCCAAATTAAAACAAACAAACGAACAGAGACTCTCACCTGACCCCGGCCGTGCTTCGGCGACCGTCCCCGTCCCTGTCCCGATCAGCCGCCTGCGCGCGTGAGTACCAGCGCGCCGCCCGCGGAATCCCTTCCCGATCTCGATTCCGTCGCCCCGACCCAGGCAGCACTGGCGAACTATGCCCTAGCCGCCTGGAGTCTAGCCCTCGCATGCGTCGTCGACTCTGCGCGGAGGAGTATTCCGGCCGAAACCCTCCTTCCTCCGCCCAACTCTGCCTCCGCGAGCCCCTCCTCTCATCGCTCTCCTCCTCCTCCTGGCCACGGATGCCGATCTCCGCCGTCGGCCGACTCCACCTAGACCCACCGCCGCCCTAGGCGCAGCCCCGAGCCCTCCGACATCCTCCTCCCTGTAGGCGAGCACCGCCGCGCCCGAAATCCTCGTGCGCCGCCCTTGCCGCCAGGCCACCGCCCGCCGGAGAAGCGCCCAGCCTCCGCAACCCCCTCGTTGCGCCGAAGCTCCAAACCACCGTACTCTGCGCTCCTTCTTTCTATATCCTTTCCTCCGCTCCCCTTCCGCGCTTCGCCGCCGGCGACCACGCCGGAGCAGCCCCAGTACAAAACGTCCTCGAGATCTCCCCTTCCTTTTCCTTTTTCCTGTTCTCTCTCTCTCTCCACTCCCTTAATTCCCTCATTCTTACTTTTGAGAAGGAACAGCAGTATTTAGGCACAGTACTTAATATCTAATATTATTATTACTATATTATTATTATTATTATAATCATTATCATTAATATTAATATAATAATCATCATTAGTTTTAATATTTGCCATTACTGTATACTATTATCATTAATATTATTATTAGTATTATCATTATATTTTTCATTATTATCATTATTATTATTATCTTGTTATTTTGTTTATGTCATATTTTATGATTGTTGTTTTAAGGGTGTGTATATTCAACATTTGTATTATTTAATTATTATTATTACCAAACAAAATGTATAGGATAAATAATTTTAAATATTATAGGTTTATAAATATTTGGTTTCATATGTTTACTATGGTCTAGAAGTCTCGTAATAATTCTTTTTGAAATCTTTAGTATTATTCTAATTTTTTACTAATAAAATATTTCTTATCAAAAATTATATCTTGATAAACTTCGAGGTCATGCTTAGAAATGATTTTTATATAAAATATTTTGGGACTGGGGCGTTACAATATGCGCCAATGCATACATGTCATACATTCCAACCCATCTCGTGTTCCATAAACATAATCCCTCATCTCTATTTCAAGTTTCGTTGGCATCATGTCCCAATACATCCATATTGATGCACGGCGCCCAACAGTTCAGATTTCTCGTACTTGTACTCAATGCGTTCCATTCATAAGTTATTCGTATGATAGCAGTTCTGTAGTTACTTAGTCTTTTCGTAGCTTCCGTGCACGAGGGCACGCCTAGCGCCAAGATCAATGTTCTAGACCTAGTGTTCAATGTTCAAGGAGTCGTGCATGTGATGCACATTTCGATATTGTCTTTCAATATTCTACCATCACCGTCCTACCGCAACTCGTACATTTGATGCATGTCGCTTCAATTGTTCAATGTTCTATCTTATTGTTCGACACATACTAAGACCTTTAATCACCCGAGCCACGCTCGCTAACTCAATAGCAACTTATGCATACAAGGATATGTTTTATTAGACGTGGAGGAGTAGGGAGAGAGAGTCAAGAACCCGCCCACCTTAAGTCGATAAGCCTTGTTGATTTGCCGAGCTGAAGCAGCTCGCTTCCATAACTTGGTCGCATAGCTAACTCTCGGACTTAGCCATTCCTTCGAACTACTCGGTTGATTTGGCCTATCGTGTCCATACTACCCTCCGTTGCAAGGCGATGATTTGGTTTCGCAGACACTTTACTGAATAAGGCAAAATGCCGACCTCTTATTGTCCAGCATAAAAGCATAGCCTGTACACCAGATCAACTAAAATCAGCACTTGCTCAAACGGGACTTATCCTTTGCATTGATTCGATTTATAGATTCCAATCGACTCAAAGCTTTCCTTCGGCCAACGTAACTCTTGCATCAATTCGCATTGATACTTCATCGGGTCAACGAAACTCTTCGAGTCAATGACTCATCATAATGTACCGTGTGGAGCGGGGCATTACATAATATACCACTCAAAACAAGGTTCATCCTCGAACCGAAACCAACACTTAATCCAAATGTTTCGCTAGATCGTTTCACGATCTCGTGCTACTATCGTTGGAATCATACAACTTAGTTTGTATCATACACATATTTTAGGTGTCCCACCAATATATGCATTTCAGCCAAACTCAGTTGTAGGATATTGGGACAAAGCTAACATGCTCAACTTAAATCCTCAAGCACCAATCATTCCGTACTCGACTTAGTCAAATCTTAGCACATATTCTCAAAATACTTCTCGTATGCATTATTCCATAACATGTGATCCTCTTCCAAATATTTATGCATATAACTTAACTCAAAACTGTTACTTCGATCCCATAAGTTTCTCGTTGGCCATCTAACACTCGCATTGCATTAAGTCATTGCGCATCTGATCGTCACAATTCTCCGTAACGCCTATTCGTCCAACCGTTTTCTATCTCTCGCATAACTCAAGTCTTTCATCTAGTCGTTCATAACATTTGGCCTTAACGACATGGACTAAGTCGGACATGTCCAACTTTCCTTGCCTACAATCCGTACTATGCATCGTACGCAACTATTCCAACATAATCCATGTTCTCGAACTACCTACACATTGTGTCTGGGGCTACCCCCACTAAGTAACTTATCCAGATATCATACTCGCGTTCTCCCGACATAAGAGGTCAACTTGAGTCTACGATGCTCAAAGACAACAATCTTTTTGACCCAAGGTCTCTTACGATACGCTCATCTGCACTCTGATTCTCGACCTAGTACGAATCCTTTACTTAATTTTTGAATCAATTTCGACTAGTTCGTTTCATAACATGGAATGTGCGCTCAACACATATAACCTAATCGTTACTCAAACTTGATCTACGACACAACTCTTAGGGTCGTTCTACTATTCGTCACTCTTGTATTGCAAAATTTTTGCAATCGCCTTACCACATCACTATGCTAAGTACGTTCCTCAACATCTATTCGATCATCGACCAACCAAGTCTATTTACGTACTCATTCGATCCATCATAAATTTTCTATCCATAGTGATCTAGTCGAAGGATACTCGCTAACTTTCGAAATACGATACTCACTCGCTTAGATTTATCCTCAACATACACTACATTATCTTCATCCTCGACAAAATTACTTATGCGACTTCATTGGGTCATCCTAGAGGACTTCAACATTTTCTTGATTTGGCGGTCAAGTCTTCTAGGGTCATCTGCCCCGAAACCATGCTTGATAATTGAAGATCATCAACGAGGGACAGTTACTACGAACCATGCTATATCCTATCGCGGAGCCAAATTAATTCCCGACAATTCCTGTGAGGCTTTATCCAATTCGACATAATTTACCAATCCATAATTTGTGTATCCCCGCACAACTGATGCACCGTTTACTACTCGAATCACTCATGCACATTACCTGCCGATACTACTCGAATCACTCATGCACTACCGTTAATAATATCACAACCGAGCCACATTTGTTCGCCTTGGGTACGTGTCACGCCCCAGAACCAGAATACTGGAGAGCGGGGGCAGACATAGCCAGCTACGTATATTGAAATAGATTACATCTCAACTATACGGTCACGGCTGTCTAGATATGAGGGTTTACTACAAGCCAGCAGTCTCTTAAGGTCAAGCCTATTGTCTCAATCTCAAGCAATTAACAGAGTTACAAGATGTTAGAGCATCAAATATATATATATATATATATATATATATATATATATATATATATATATATATATATATATATATATATATATATATATATATATATATATATATATATATATATATATATAAGGCGTCCCAAATATTACATATCGGATGATCATAAAGCTAGTCGTACAAAATGATAGGACTAGCAAGAGTTCGGTTATACATGATCAACCCTAGGATTTGTTAATCATGTTTATAGCCCGTAGGCAGACAGTAAGTAAATGTGCATCGAGCTAACAGGTGCTCGTCGGCTAAACGCTTCAAAAGAATAATTTACATATAAGTGGGTGAAAACAAAAAGAAAAAACCCACTCGTAGCCCGGGTTCCGTCTAGTGTTCACCATTGGGCTGGAAGCTTGGTAGATCCTCGGGAACTGCTCCGAAATCTGGCCACACAAAACCAGCTGGGTCAAACCCCAGAAAGAGCAAGTGCCACAAAGGAGGCCACAAATAAGAACGAAAGCCAGCATATCAGAAACTAAAGAATAAAAGGAAAGTACAAGTAATAAAAGTACACAGAGCGATAAACGACTAGGGACGTGGAACCATTCCGGGAGCCAGGTTACAATCCTTAAACCAAACAAGGACCGGGATTGTACCCCTTCGCCTGAATAGCTCACTATCTCTACCCATTTATCGTTAGAGATAAGTAAAACAATCATGATCAAGAGTTCCAGGTACAAGGGCTAGACAAGACTTAGACAGGGCTGGACACCATTCATTCACAATCGGCCAAGCAAGTACTACGGCTTACTACTTTAACTAACTAGGGTTATCACAAGCCTAATTACTAATAAGATGCAAGTGAGAAACTCCCAGTCCCAAGCCCTGCAGACTATCCAATTATCCTTCCGCGGGTTGAGAGTTACAGGTGGGTACATTGCCCGGGAGACAAATGCACCCTTAGGTGACTTAGAGGGTGCAACACATGACAGTGTGCTGGAAATGTGCTCTACTCGTCGGCAAGCTACAAGTCCATTAAAGCGCCCAGATAACGAGATTGCCTGTGACTGGGAATTCTCTATGTTCTAGTTTGATCTAATCATTAGCCTAATCCAATTTAGCGCGAGTCCCTGGCCGTGGTACCCAGGAAGTCACGTCCTAGACATGATGCAAGACAAGATAAGTAGATTGTACAAGCAAGCAAGCAGGAACACCCACGGTGTCAAGTTGATTATACGAGTCAAGTTACAAGTTACAAGTCAAGTCAAGTCAGGTCAAGTACAGGTCAAGTCAAGTACATGTCAAGAGTGCGCCGCCACGGGCCACTATCAAGTCAGGTTGGTCATGTCAGGAGTGCACCACTACGGGTCACTGTCATGTTATGCTAGTTCCTTGTCATACCAGACCATGTACAATAGTCATTCCAAACATATGAAGTAAAAATCAGTTCGTGACAAAAGACGTAAGGATATAAAATGGACGTAAAATATCTAATAAAATACCAATATATATAGGACTATAGAAGAGCCAAGCTTAAAGAAATAACAATTCATCATAGACAAGTAGGTTGTGCAAGGGGGTCAGGGGTTGGGCTGCGCAGGGTATGTACTGCGCATGGAAGAGCTGCACAATAGTTGCCTTGCACAAGGGTTACATTGCGCAAGGGTAGACTGCGCAGGGGGTCAAGGGGCACAGGGTTAAAGGGGCACAGGGGATGCCTTGCGCATCAATTGGATTGCGCAAGGGAGGATTGCACAAGGGAGGATTGTGCAAGGGTAGACTGCGCAATGGTCGAGTGCGCAGGGGTTACTTTGCGCATGGCTGGCTTGCGCATGGCTAGCTTGCGCCAGCGCAATCCAGAGCAGCACAAAGCACTGGCTGAGCCTATGCGCAATCGGCCATGCGCTAAAGAGCACAGGCCGGGGTGCGCAAACGGTCAAGTGCTAAAGAGCACTGGCCTAGAGCCTTCACCAAGGCTGAGATGAACTCCTCAAGAACACCAAAAACTTCAATTCTTCATAACTTAACCAAATCAAAATCAAATCTAGATTTCCAAAGTTCTAACTTGAGTAAAATCGAATTCTCTTCCACATGGAAGCATCAAAACATGCAAAAATTGAAGTTTAATGGATCAAAACCAAGGATTTTCGAAAATGGTTAAAACCTAGATCTAGAAAAATAAAAGCTCCAAATCACAAAATGTCAAGTTCTAAAGTTGTTCTCCATGGCCTAATCTAGTTAATGGACAAATAATAAGTGGTGCTTATTTGATGGCAAGGTGCACTTGCCTATGGGTTGGGGAGTTGTGTGGAAGAAGGAAGAAGAAGAAGTTGTAAGAAATTAATAGAGTTATGGAGGAGAGAGAAAAGGTTGGTGGGTTTTAATGAGGGTGGTTGTGATGGAATGGAGGTGGAGAATAGGCTAAGGTGTTCCACTCATAATGAACCAAACCAAACCAAACCAACTCCACAAAATAATACCAAGCCATGGTCCAAACCCATTTACGAGAAACCAAAATTCGTAAGTCGAGAAAAATAAAATACGTGCTAAAATCAAATTACGAGTATAATTACGAAATACAGGAAATGGGGGTGACAGTACGAGTCTATTTACCCACGATTAATTTTTGACATACTCTAGGCTTATCGTAACAATCCTCAAATTTACCTTCGCATCAAACCACACGTCTAAATCTAATTTGCCACGCCTTAAAAGTTTGATCATTCCCGCTGGATGAATCACCATACCAGCGCTCACGCTGAATGATCGTCTTAGTTCGACGTAACGCATGTGCGAGGCTAGTGTTGCGCTCGCACAAGACAAGAACATCAACGTAGTGGTTATCCATGAAGCAATCCAGACACTTTTGTTTTTATCAAAGTAATATCCCTCCACTCTCAAATTCTTCGAAGCATTCCTACCGTTACCATCCAAACTGCCATCAACTTAACTTGTATCTTATTCATCCAACAAAAATGCTCAACATAATTTTCGTTCATTTGATCAGAGTATCCCCGAATTATTATATATCATCTTTGATACGCCTCAATACCATCATCAGTATGCATAATTTGAACATCTTTCTCTCTCATAAGCTTCAATTCATTGCAATCACTGCCATTATCCGAACTCAAATACGAATCAAGTCTTGCACACATAAAGATCCACCCAGTTGTAACTAACTACCATAATCGTGACACAATTTCTAATTCACATATTCATTCTCATATCCATAACTCGCACTTCCAAATCGTGCTACCGACTCCTCGCGCTGACTCAAATTTGTTCACACGATTTCTTCGTACCTACCCAACTCGTTCTGATCAGTTTTCGTACCGACTTAACTCAATTTCGACTGAGTCAACTATTTTCCTTAACGCAACATTCTCTCGCTATACTCAGCCTATCGTTCGACTTACACTTAACGACTCCTCGTCCGACATATCATCCGTGGATACGACTTCGCACATAATCGTTCAACTCAATTCATCGAAGCATACTTATATCGACTTTTATCGAGTCTTCCCATTCGAATCTCGGCACTATTTCATACGTTGAGGACAAACCTATCGTAATGACATATTTGTCTCGATGTATTCTATTACAAGTCACCAAATGGCTTAACATAGCTATCGCTAAGTGGTATTGCATATACCACTCAGAAATCGAGCCTATCGTTCTCGATACAATGGTTCGTTGTAGTGATCGTACAAGTGGTATTGCATATACCATTCGAAATTGAGTCATTACTCGACATTACACTCCGCATAGGTCCGACATCTATTTCAAGTTAACTATTCCGTGATGATCTTTTCGATCCTAGCTCTAGCGTTCTTCTTACTCGGGTTGGCACGATAATTGGACCAATATGATAGCCGTTCGTCCAAGTTTGACATTAATTCAAATCTAACCGTACCATGGCGATCATATCGATCACACCACAATATTCGCTTATTTAAGCTCAATGCGACATAGGCCAACATAAACGTTCGCCTACTCAACTCGACTTAGCGATCAACTCGACTCGTTACTATCGTATCTGCATTTTTCTAATCTTACTCGTTGCAACTCGTACAACAATTTACTCTCGATACTTAAGGTCATTACTCAATCTTGTTTAACATATTGTTATCCATCTGCATAGCCATACAACATGTATTATACCATGTCGACTCGTTGCACTGATGCAACGAATGATTTACGACTTGCTGCACTCCGTGCAACCAACCATATATATCTATTCACATAGCCACATAGCACGTATCGCCTCATATATCGACTTGTTGTACTTCGTGCAACCAACTACACGTATCTCTTGCACTTCATGCAACCAATATCACCATATTCGTTGCACTTCGTGTCAACAACGACTCGCAACTTTGTTGCACTTCGAGAAACCAACATTTCATATCTCGTTGTACTTTGTGCAACCAACATTCTCCGATGGCACTTGGAGATAGCATGATAGTCTCGACATACTTGTGGCAGACATACGCACTTAATATAGACTTATTGTATAAAACATCCAATATAGCATCGAGCAGATCTATGAGCCATGCGATTGCAGAAATAACTTAGAGTCAACTGAATTCGATAGCGAAGTAACAGAGGGTCAAAAGATTCATTCACTGTCCAGAGGATAGAACTGCTCTGATACCAACTTGTCATGCCCCGATCCGAGAATTCGCTCGTCCTCGCTAGATTTCACCCGAATCATCGTCCTCGCTGGGGCGTGATGCCGTACGAGCCTGGAGTTTCACTCGTGTAAGGCAAGATAACAGGTTCATATAGTGTTTATCTCAAATTGATAACATAAGCAGCGAAAGAAAACAAAGTATACAATAAGAATCTCTTTTATTCAAAATGAACTGAAGGTTACAAAGGCTTGAATCGTCCAACTGAATATGCCAACTGGCTACAACACTCATGATCTCTCTAGCTCACAAAGGATTATATTATTCCATACATTATGCCTCTTTATAGCCACCAAGTAGTCTTCGGTTGAACATTTCTATGTTGTAAGTCCGAACGCCTATACGGTAGCCCCTCTTAAAACGCTAAGGACTCCACGTCTCGGCGCGTCTAAGCCAAGCCCCGACCCGAGCCGATCATAACCTGAACCTGCATACAAACTAGTGGAGGATTAGTGCTTTCGTCCTCGCTGTACTGATCAAGACCCACTCGCACCTAACCAACACTAAGTATATTTAGTGAAACATGCAACATTATTTGGTGATCTTTCTATTTAGTCTTAGGATCCGTTTCATGGCAATATTTATGCATGTCAACTTATCATAAATGTGTCCACTGCCGTGTTCCTGCAGCAGATACAGTTAGACATAGTATGAACATAAATATAGTAATCGTGCTCATCTCCGTCCTATTTTGCCTAGCCTGCAATTGTTAGAACTTTACATAAGCAATCATGCAATTCACGCAACCAACCAACCATAAACTTAGACATATGCATAAGGGTGGCAGGCCCTGCACCTGCACCCAACTCTAATCTCAGCCCACCGGCCCTATCTATATGAAGGTCGCGGTATTTCGTACCGTAATGGACTTGGCATCCTTATGTGTAAGCCTATAATCGCTCCAATACGGGTTGCTAGCCAAGTATCCGAAGGATCCCAAACTTACTGATATCATAGCTTATCACAACACTAGACGGTCGTAATCCATCCTGATGATGTCCACCATAAATACCATACATAATTCCCTCCTAGGCCGAACGGTCCCGGTGCCCCGGTCGTAACCATTCGAGAGAAGTCGCACTCGTGCACGGGCCATCCGAGTCCATTGACCATGCAATACACGCCAATGCATACAAGTCATACATTTCAACCCATCTCGTGTTCCATAAACGTAATCCCTCATCTCTATTTCAAGTTTCGTCGGTATCATGTCCCAATACATCCATATTAATGCACGGCGCCCAACGGTTCAGACTTCTCGTACTTGTACTCAATGCATTCCATTCATAAGTTATTCGCATTATAGCAGTTCCGTAGTTACTTAGTCTTTTTTTAGCTTCTGTGCATGAGGGCACGCCTAGTGCCATGATCAATATTTTAGACCTAGTGTTCAATGTTCTCGGAGTCGTGCACGTGATGAACATCTCGATATTATCTTTCAATATTCTACCATCACCGTCCTACCGCGACTCGTACATTTGATGCACATCACTTCAATTGTTCAATGTTCTATCTTATTGTTCGACACATACTTAGACCTTTAATCGCCTGAGCCATGCTCGCTAACTCAATAACAACTTACGCATACAAGGATATTTTTTATTAGACGTGAAGGAGTAGGGAGAGAGAGTTAAGAACCCGTCCACCTTAAGTCGATACGCCTTGTTGTTTCGCCGAGCTGAAGCGGCTCACTTCCATAACTTGGTCGCATAGCTAACTCTCGGACTTAGCCATTCCTTCGAACTACTCGGTTGATTTGGCCTATCGTGCCCATGCTACCCTCCGTTGTAAGGCGACGATTTAGTTTCGCGGACACTTTACTGAATAAGGCAAAATGCCGACCTCTTATCGTCTAGCATAAAAGCATAGCCTGCACACCAGATCAACTAAAATCAGCACTTGCTCAAATGGGACTTATCCTTTGCATCGATTCAATTCATAGATTCCAATCGACTCAAAGCTTTCCTTCGGCCAACGTAACTCTTGCATCGATTCGCATCGATACTTCATCGGATCAACAAAACTCTTCGAGTCAACGACTCATCATAATGCACCGTACGGAGCGGAGAATTACAAGTACTCCAGCTGCGTGACACTTTTTCTAGGATTTGGCTTCAGCTTTTTGTCACACCTATAAGGAGTATCGATCCCTGGAAGATCCTGATATCCATAGCATGTGAGCATCTTCTTAATGTAATGAGACTATGACAACGCTACTTCAGTGTCTGTCCGGATGATCTTTATCCCTAGGATAATATCAGTTTTTCCTAAGTCCTTCATACTGAACTTAGATGAGAGAAACTTCTTTGTCTCAGTGACACGTGCTAGATTTGTACCCAGGATCAGCATGTCGTCCACGTATAGACAGACGATGACTCCTCTCCTATCAGCAAACTTTGTGTAAATACATTTGTCCGTCTCACTAACCATGTAGCCGTTTGATCTAATAACTTTGTCAAACTTCTCATGTCACATCATGGGAGCTTGCTTCAGACCGTATAGAGATCTCACTAACCTGCAGACTTTGTCTTCAAGACCCTTGACGATGAATCTTCTGGCTGTTGTATGTAGATCTCTTCGGTCAACTCTCCATTAAGGAATGCTGTCTTCACATCCATATGATGTATGACGAGCTTGTGAATTGTACTCAGAGTAATCAAAATCCTGATAGTTGTCATCCATACTACTGGAGCATATGTATCGAAGTAGTCGGTCCTCTGCTTTTGAGAAAACCCTTTGGCTATCAGCCTTGCTTTGAACTTGTCAATAGTTCCATCGGCTTTCATCTTCTTCTTGAAGATCCACTTGCATCCGATTGGTTTAGCTCCTTCAGGCAGATCGACCAACACCCATGTATTGTTGGAGGTTATAGAGCCATACTCATCATTGATAGCCTTCCTCCAGAAGATAGCATCTATGGTCTTCATCGTCTCATCATAGGTAAGCAGATCAGCTTCCACATGATAGGTGACGAACTCATCTCCGAAGTCCTTCTGTCTCCTCACCCGCTTAGATCTGGGTTCTGCGAGTTCTGGTTCAACAATTGTCTCTGGTATGACAATTTTCTTTCTTAAACTACATCTTCTTTGGAAGTGATAGCCGCCTGTGTACTTACATTATTTTCTGGAATGTCTGCGACAACAATGTTCTTGTGCCTCACAAATTTATTTTCAAAGAATTCGACGTCGCGAGATTCAATGATTTGATTGGTTTCAACATCAAGAAACCTTTAAGCAACGCTTTTCTCAGCATACCCCAAGAAGATCGTCTTTGTAGTCCTTGTCCCAAGCTTCTGAATCTTCAAGTCCGGAAGCTTCACATATGCCAGACACCCCCACACTCGAATGATGTTCAAGTTGGGTCTGACTTTGAACAAGAGTTTATGAGGAGTGACTTCAGAACCTGCGTACGGCACTCTGTTCAGAATGAACGTAGCCGTTAATGCAGCTTCTCTCCATAAGCAGTTTGGAAGACCTGCAGTCAATAACATTGAGTTCATCATCTCTGTCAATGTCCTGTTCTTTCTTTCAGCTACTCTATTTGATTAGGAGAATACGAAACAGTTGTCTCATTGACAATTCTATGTTCTTTGCATAACGATACGAATTTAATAGACCTGTACTCTCCGTCTCGATCACTTCTGAGTCTCTTGAGTTGTTGCCCAGTTTGACGTTCGTCTCAGTCCTGAACTTCTCGAATGCTTCATCTTTAGACTTGAGCAGATAGATGAACACGTACTTCGAGTAGTCTTCGATGAATGTAAATACTTCATTTTGGCCTTTATGGAGAACTGTCTGAAGTCAAAGATATTTGAGTATACCAAATCCAGAAGATCTGTACTTCGTTTCACCCGTTTGAACGATTTTCTAGTGATCGTTATCTGTGCACAAACCTCACACTTCTCCACCTGCTTACCCCCGTATTTGGAGATAAGCCCTAGACTAGACATTTTGTTTATTCTTTTACAATGAACATATCCTAGTCTATTGTGCCATAACTCAAGAGAATACCCAGAAGAAGAAACTGCATTAATCATTTTTGCAGGAGTTACAAGTTGAAGTTTGAACATCTCTTCGGTACAATAAGCTTTTCTGAAGTATGTTCCTTTGTAGGACATCATTATCTATCCAGTATTGACGTCCATCCTCAAGCCTGCGTTACATAGCAGACTTTCAGAGACCAGGTTCTTGGCTATCATCGGTACATGCTTCACATCTTGAAGCGTCAGCGACTTCCCCGGAGTCAGGTTCAGTACCACCATTCCTGTCCCCAGTACTTCAGCTCGTGTCTGGTCCGCCACCATAACCTTCTCAGATGTAGGCTTGTATGTGGTGAACAACTCCTTATTAGAGCAAACATGGCTGGATGCACTCGTGTCCACCCACCAGTTGGTGTCAACAACAATCGTGGCAACCTGCGTAATCATGGCAACGTTGTTAGCCTCACCTTGCTCTATCTGTTTGAACTTTGATCTGCAGTCTCTACGATAGTGGCCATTCACTATTAAAATCTGCTCAATTGGCGACATATATTTAGCGATGTTCGATTAATGTCGCTAAATTGTGTACATTAGCGACGTTTTGTCTAAACATCGCTCATAGTCGCTACTAGCGACGAACTAAGCGACGTAACAACGACGTATATTAATCATATGATCTAGTCGTCGTGAAACGTCGCTCGGACGTCGCTAATAGCGACTAACTTAGCGACGATAGTGATAGCATCGCTAAATTCTAATTATATCCCCCCCACCGATTCATTTCTCCCTATTTTCCTCTCTCACTCTCTCTCCTCCCCCCCTCCGGCACTCTCACTCTCTTCGGCGGCGACTCTCACTCTCTCCGGTGACTCTTCTCCCTCTCCGTTACATGACTCTCCCCCTCCCTCTCTCTCTCTCTGACTGTTTTGGTTGGTGGTGGTTTGGGGGCTGCGGGTGGCTCAGGGGGAGGTACAGGGGGGATGCGGGTAGTTGGAGGGTGAGTGGGGGTGGCTGGGGGGTGGAGCAGGGGGGATGAGGGCGGCTGGGGGAGGGGAGCTAGGGTTAGGGTTCGGGTTAGGGTTCATTTTCTCCTATTTTACTCTCTCACTCTCTCTCCTTCCTCCCCCTCCGGCGCTATCACTCTCTCCGACGACTCTCCTCCCTCTCCGGTACGTGGTACTCTTCCCCTCCCTTTCTCTCTCTCTCTCTCTCTCCGATTAGTTTGGTTGTTGGTGGTTGGAGGGTGCACGTGGCTCGGAGGGAGGGGTAGGAGGGATACGGGTGGTTCGGGGGTGAGTGGGGGGTGGCTGGGGGGTGGGGCAGCGGGGACGAGGGCGGCTGGGGGAGAGGAGCTAGGGGTAGGGTTCGAGTTAGGGGTGGGTATGTGTGGGCGTCTGGGGGAGGGAAGCAGGGGGGGTGGGGGCGACTGGGGAGGGGAGCAGGGGGGAGGGAAGGGTTAGGGTTCGGGTTAGGGGTGGTGTAGGGAGGGGGGCTTGGTCAGGGACACCGATAGTGCCAAAAAATCTAATAATTTAGTAATAATTATTTGTTCCGACACCGAAAAATGTGATACTGCGATTCGAACGCACCGATAGTGCCGATATTTGTAACAAGTAGTTATGTTGGTTGGTTAATTGGTAACATAGTGATCGGGACATATAGTCCCTGCAGCCATTCGACTGGCGAGGCAGAAACTATGGTACGACATGGTGATCAGGACATAGTTCCTGCAGCCATTCGACTGACGAGGCAGAAACTTTGTAGCCGTAGATAAAGTTGACTGTCCTCCGACCCTCATCCCTCGGTAATGATAATACGACAACCTATCACTATATCTTATATAGTAGTAGATGATATTTTAGTATTACATTATGTAAGTTCATCTTGATTCTGTTACATTCTTCAGATACTAGATACTAGATTCGATAAGAACGTATACTACACCATATGTATAGAACATAGATGATTCACACTATTGTATGCTAGAATAAATTTTGGGTTGTGTTCTGAGCCATCCGTTCTCACACTTAAAACACATATGAATTAGAACTGTGTGTCAATCTTTGTTTTTGTTTTTGTATTTTTGGCGAACCCAGGGATTGGATTCTGTATTTTATATTTTGGATTATGTATTTTGGATTCTGTACCCTATGGCTCGACAACCAACCGGAGAGGATACTCTGAGAGATCCATCTAAGTAGGACGTATACTCTGAGAGATCACATTTACAAGAATGATATCAGTAGTGGGATTGAGTGTTAGAGGAGATATTATCAGAGTATACGTTCTACTCAGATGGGTCTCTCACCGTTACTATTTTTTTCTGACAGCATGGTGGATGTGCTCCGTCAACAGATTCTTGTTCTGAGCCAAAACTTTGCCCCGGAGCTCAAGTGGACATCCTTCGTGTAGAGCTCGAGTGAGAGGTTCCTGGCAGCATGGTGGTCTCCTTTGTTAAAGTATCCGTACTCGTCCCACAACTAAGCAATTTTTTTTTCATTCCTAATCTCTTGAATATGAAGCTCTGCTTCACATTTGGCTCTACCTTCTGGTATATAAGAACCAAATGTGAAACAGAATTTCATATTCAAGATATTAGAAATGAAGAAATTTTTGATTGGTTGTGGGACGAGCAAGAATCCTTTGACAAAGGAGACCACCATACTGTCAGGAACCTCTCGCTCGAGCTCTACTCAAGGATGTCCACTCGAGCTCCGGGGTAAAGGATTGACTCAGAGCAGATTTCTGGACAGAGATGACGAAGAAGATGGCTGCCAAAGCTTATGTAAGTTTTCTAATTCTTTATACGTATTATAATTTTGTCATTTTGTATTACTGTAATTAAAATCGATCATTGCATCATAATCAATAGGTGATTTTGTACATTAGTTACAAGTGCTACTTAGTTAAAGTTCAAGTGCTACTTAGTTGTGTCTCTCTCTCTATCTATCTCGCTATCAACGCTATAGTATTGTTCCCCTCGTAATACGAAATGGTCCGATACCGATACTCTGAGTATCAGACCATTCCTATGTGTATCGGTATCGCAATCACAATACCGATACTCGAGTATTGCATTGATACTCAAGTATCACATCTGATAGTTCTTTCATTTATTTGTCAATTACTGTATTTTAGTTCTAGTTAGTTTTATATGATTCTCTGCTAGTTCTCTCATTCATTTTCAACCGCTCCCCTCTGTGAATATTTATTTTACCAGATGGCACCTATGACCCAAGGAGCGGCACGTCGTTTGAGGGAAACAGTGAATGCTGAGGTGGCTCCTCCTACTGTTAAGGAGGAAGTGGCACCGGTAGCTAGTAAGATCGGGAGTTCTAATCATACAGCACCAGTAGCTAGTGAGACCGGAAGTTCTATTCATGCAGCACTTGCAAGGGATTACATCTCTCTTGCCGCCGTCGATCCCACTTATTAGATGTGGTTGCGTGATCGTATCACTGAGCCTTTGTGTGAGCTGCGTGGTTCTCATTAGCTATTAGTACTTATTTGTATTGGACTATTTGTATTGGGTTGTTTTTGTATTAGACTACATATATGAATTAGTACTGTGTCAATCTTTGGATTGTATTGGACTACGACATTGTGATCAGGACATAGTCCCTGCAGCCATTCGACTGGCGAGTCAAAAATTATGTAGCCGTAGATGAAGTTGACTGTCCTCCGACCCTCATCCCTCGGTAATGATGATACGACAACCTATCACTATATCTTATATAGTAGTAGATGATATTTTAGTATTACATTATGTGAGTTCATCTTGATTCTGTTACATTCTTCAGATACTAGATACTAGATTCGATAAGAACGTATACTACACCATATGTACAGAACATAGATGATTTACACTAATGTATGCTAGAATAAATTTTGGATTGTGTTCTGAGCCATCCGTTCTCACACTTAAAACACATATGAATTAGAACTGTGTGTCAATCTTTGTTTTTGTATTTTCGGCGAATCCAGGGATTGGATTCTATATTTTGTATTTTAGATTCTGTATTTTGGCTCCAGCTCCAGCTCTATTTGTATTAATCTACGGTATGACATGGTGATCAGGACATAGTCCCTGCAACCATTCGACTGGCGAGGCAGAAACTATGTAGCCGTAGATAAAGTTGACTGTCCTTCGACCCTCATCCTTTGGCAATGATGATACGACAACCTATCACTATATCTTATATCGGATATTGATTTGGTTTGTTGAGGATATTATATATTGACATTGTTCATTGCGGATAGTATTTTTTTCTTTATATTTTTTTGTATATTCTGGAATGTATTGTGCGTGCCGGTGTTGAGTGTTCCACCGAGGGGGTCAGCGAACCCAGGAATTGGATTCTGTATTTTGGATTTTGGATTCTATATTTTGTCTCCAGCTCCATTTGCATTAATCTACGGTACGACATGGTGATCAGGACATAGTCCCTGTAGCCATTCGACTAGCGAGGCAGAAACTATGTAGCCATAGATAAAGTTCACTGTCCTCCGACCCTCATCCCTCGGCAATGATAATATGACAACCTATCACTATATCTTATATAGTAGTAGATGATGTCTTAGTATTACATTATGTGAGTTCATCTTGATTCTGTTACATTCTTCAGATACTAGATACGATAAGAACATATACTACACCATATGTACAGAACATAATAATCCACACTAATGTATGCTAGAATGAATTTTGGATTGTGTTCTGAGCCATCCGTTCTCACAGTTAAATAGATATGAATTAGTATTGTGAGAGCGCCGAAGAGAGTGAGAGCGCCGGAGGGAGGGAGGAGAGAGAGTGAGAGTAAAATAAGGGAAAATGAATTGGTGGAGGAATATAATTAGAATTTAGCGACGTTCATACTAACGTCGCTAAATTAGTCGCTATTAGCGACGTCATAGCGACGTTTCGCGACGACCAGCTCATGTAACTATGTAGCCGTAGATGAAGTTGACTGTCCTTCGACCCTCATCCCTCGGCAATGATGATACGATAACCTATCACTTTATCTTATATAGTAGCAGATGATATTTTAGTATTACATTATGTGAGTTCATCTTGATTCTGTTACATTCTTCAGATACTAGATACTAGATTTGATAAGAACGTATACTACACCATATGTACAGAACATAGATGATTCACACTAATGTATGCTAGAATAAATTTTGGGTTGTGTTCTAAGCCATCCGTTCTCACACTTAAAATACATATGAATTAGTACTGTGTGTCAATCTTTGTTTTTGTATTTTCGGCGAACCTAGGGATTGGATTCTGTATTTTGACTTTGTACATATTTGGAGATATTCAGTTTTTTCGTTGAGGATACTGAGTTTGTACGTATTTGCGGATATTGATTTGGTTTGTTGAGGATATTATATATTGACATTGTTCGTTGCGGATAGTATTTTTTCTTTATATTTTTTGTATATCTGGAATGTATTGTGCGTGCCGGTGTTGAGTGTTCCAACGAGGGGGTCGGCGAACCCAGGGATTGGATTCTGTATTTTGTATTCTGTATCCAGCTCCATTTTTATTCTGGAACCTTTTTTTAACTTAGCGACGTTTTTAGCGACGTTAACAGTCGTCGCTAAATAGTAGCGATGTTAATAAATGTCGCTAAAAGCGTCGCTAAATGCTGACGTGGCAACACGTGGCACCAAATCTTATGTCAGCACGTCGTCGCCAAGACATCGTAATAGTTTCGCTAAACGGCGACCACACGATAACGTCGCCTTTTACGTCGCTAATTAGCGTCAACGTTAAAACGTCGCAAATAACGTCGCCAATTAGCGACGTTAATAACGTCGCCCTAGCGACGTTTTGCGACGTTTTCTCGTTTAGCGACACGTTTTTTCCGTCGTTTCCAAAACGTCGCTAAATTCACTTAGCGATATTTTTAACGAGTTTAGCGACGTTTTGGAACGTCGTTAATCTGACAAATTTTTGTAGTGATTCTTTCCACAATTGAAGCAAGTCACATCTGACTTGGGCTTTGGCTTTGACTTGAACGAAGCCGACTTCACCTTTAGATGGTTGAAGTCCTTCTTCTGGTTGTGAGAAATCTTATGCTTCCCCTTGGAGTCCCCCGCATGCACCAAGTTGGCCTCTGCCAACTGTTTGGACAACGTGTCCAATTTGTTTTTAGCCATCAACTCATCTCTAACATTGATGTTGTGAAGTAGTTGATCCAGGCTGATTTGCATCTTCTTCATGTGCATGTCCGAGATAAAACTGCTCCATCCTGACGAAAGCTTGGCAACTATACCCCCTACGACAAAAGCGTCGACAAGTGGCATGTCATCGTCCTCAAGTTTTTGACGTAACTTGAGGAACTCCTTGACTTGAGGCAACATCGCCTTGTCGTCCTCAAATCGCATGTTCCAGACCTTCTCACTCACATGGATCTTGTTGCGGTTTTCATCTGCCTGATAATGCTTCTCTAGAGACTCCCAGACGATCTTAGCATGGTTCGTCTTACTGTATGACTCCGCCAGAGTATCCTCCATGGAGTTCAAAATCATCAGCTTGCAGAGATTGTTGTCTCTCCTCCATTTGTTCTGCTTTGCGGTTGCAATCGCGACTGCCCGAACAGTAGCATCATCTTCGTCTAGAATCTCCGGTTCTGGTTCTGTCAGAACGTCGTCCATCTCTGCCAGTTGCAGCTTCATGCATACCTTCATCTTCTAAGAGTTGTAGTGATCACCGTCGAACTTCTCAAGTTTGTTGAAACTTGTATCCAGAAGTTTTGCACGGCTGTTCTTGTTTGCAAAAACAAAAGTTGTTCTTTATTTCACAAACTTTGTAAGAAAAATACAATAGAATTCTGGAAAAGTACAACTATAGGAATCCGATCTGAAGATGATCGCTTTATCCCTTGGACGATGTGAACTTTGAAGACGGTAGCCTCTGAAGAATGCAGCAGCACTTTGGCAAGAACTCCTGATCTCTGGTGATGACTTGAATGATCTCTGATCTGATCAGGGATGATCTGGGAATGATAATGAAGGACTTGAAACTCTATTTATAGAGTTCTAGAAATAACTAATTTTTAGTTATTCTGGATTGTGCAGGATGGATTGCGCAGACGTTGGACTGCACAAGCAGCGAACTGCGCTGGCAGTTACTCGATCGTGGACCAGCTGTATGAGACGTATGGCATTGTTTGATTGAAATGCGCTTGGTCGTGTACAGACGGTTGCCACGTGGTGAGCAATTGATGGCATGTAGGCCACATATAAATTGTCAGTTGTCTTGATGGAGTGTGCCACATGAACTGTACCGGCTTTAGACTGCGCTGAGATTGAATTGCGCTGCAGGAAGTCTGGCAGATTGCGCTTCGATTGGGCTGATAGCTTGTGCTGCCTGTACAACTATCCTCGAGCGCTGTATTGCACGATAAACGAACATTTTCCTCGTTCTTCGGGCTGTCAGCTGTCAGAAGATCTAATTTTCTGTCAGATAATGATGACGCGGCCACGTCAGCTAGCGCGCTTGGATGTGTGCGCAATTCAGCTTACGCACTTGAATTATTGCACAATCTATTTCCTGTGCCGTTTACTTGAAGGATGCACAACTTGATTTTCTTTGCTTTTTTGATGTGTGCAACTTGATTTTTAGGACCTACAAGACCCCCTTCAAAGTTTTCAAAATTTGAAAATATTCAAAGTTTCGAAATACTTTGAATTTTGACTTTAAAATCAAGTTGCGCAAGTGATGGCTTGACTGTGCGTTTGGAGGAATCAGCTCCTAATTTCTCGGTGCAATCTGAGTTGACTGTTACTTTTGAAAAACTATAAATAGTTCTCATTCTTCTTTCTGTCATTATTTACTTGTTTCCATTTGTTCGAGAGAGAAAAAGCTCCTGTGCCATCTTTGACTCTTCTCCTTCTTCTCCGTCGACATCAGTGGCCCCCAAACGTTCAGCCGTCGAGAAGGGCAAAGCCCCCGCTGAGTCTTCGACTCGGGCTGTGCCCCGGATTTTTCGTCACGAAGTCGGTCTCCCTGTGCTGCAAGGTAGTCGATGAACTTTGATCAAAAATACCCTTTTTAGGGTTCTTTGACATTGTCGATTCTCTTTTTAGAGATTTGATGGAATTGTGCCGCCCTGTTTAGGGTTTTGGTTGCACGAACACAAAAGTTTTCATTTTTAAGAAAACTATATTCTTGCGCAATCGGTTAGAAAGCGCTAGCAAATGTTCAGCGCAATCTACCGATTTGTGCAAGTCTGTCCAGCGCAAACTGATGCTTTGCGCAAGTTGCTCAGCGCAATCTGATGACTTGCGCAAGTAGATGTATTGGCACAACTAGATATTTTGTGCATGTAGACTGCATTAGTGCAATATGATGCCATTCACATAGCACAATCTGATGCTTGCGCAATTTGCTAATCTTTTGAACAGAATCTTTGATTTTACATGTACTGAATTCTGTCTCTTTGTTTGATGCAGTTAATCTCAGAGAAGACCCAAAATATGAGATCTTTACAGGGACTCTGGCTGAACCCAAATTTAAGGAGGATCTGTCCCATGTGATATTTCCTCAGTATGCCCTGCCATCTTCTCGACAGGCCATTATAACAGCACAGGACAATGAGACATTACTAAGTCTGATGAACGGGCAGCCTTTGCAAACTGCTGACGCCGTTACTCATAAGAAGCCTCTGTTTCTATTTGGTGAGGCTCTTGATAAGAGTTCTCAGCCAAAGCCTCGAGTTGAACAGAGACTCTTTCAGAGAGGCGAAAAAAGGATATTGTTACCAGAAATTTTCAGGTGCCTTCCCCTATCTCGCTATGCTCATGCGAGTTATCCCAGGAGGATGGACTGGGATATTACTCCTCTCCAGCAAGCCAGAACAGGAAATATTTGTGTGAAGAAAGGACCGAATACCTAGGATATGTTCTATAGCTCCTCTGAGCGTCACAGCTCCTTGCTCAGAGGATTGAAGCCCGGCTGCATTCCACCGGAGAACTCCTCCCTGCTGCTGCCAGTTAGAACACCGATCTTTGTGAGTGAATTTGCGAAGGTTGGGGGAAGATATCCGGATCAGGACATCCAATTGACAGGTCTGGTGAACCCAGATAACAAAAGATGGAACTGCATAGCCAATTGGATATTGGCTCAGTTCGAAGAGAAGCTCAAGGAGATTGAGCTATACCAGGCGGTATACTCTACCGTATACGGATTCCACCCCAACCCTCATCTATTTCTCGCATTGGCGGAGAGGTACAACTTTAGGACAGGGACTTTCATGACGCCCTGTGGAGAGATTGGACTGGCTCTTCATGAGATGAAGTATATCTCGAGATTGCCAATGAGGGAATTCCCCTATGAAGAATTTGTTCCAACCAATGACGAGTTGGACCGACTTCGTCTGGAGAATGCTGATATGGTGGCCGTTTTTGAAGAACTGTTGTGCCACTATAAGATCTGCTCCATGTATTACAAGAGTGGTTCCTCCGGTACTTGCTACTCGACAAAGTGGTAGCCCTATCTCTTCCTTAACCTCATCATGGAGAAGAAGACTAAGGAGCACCATAAGTGCAACCCTAACTTCTTCAGACCACTGAGTCATAGTGAGGTGATAGGATTGATGGAGGAGAACAAGGAGATGGACATCAAGGTTGATGATGAACTTCAATATCCTCCTTTCAAGACAGGAGATATTATTAAAAGTTTTATGAGAATGGGCTATAGGCCCATGTCAAAGGAAGCCCAGCTGGCGGGTTTCCTTACATATTGGCTCCGACGATTCGTCGTCCCCGGAGCGAGCGCCGTCGATCGTTTCCATCGAGGCGTGCTTTTTGCTGCCGTCCGCTTAGTCTTTGGCTATCGGATGGATCTGCTATCGGCGATGACCTGCAGAGTGAACGCTGGTCTCCGCCTTTTTGTTGATTCAATGCTCAAAGGGAAAGGCGAGAAAGGGAACTTCCCTCAGCTGGAGCTTCCCTACACTTATTTGTTCGGATGGTTGCTTCTGCACTATCCTTCATTGATGAACCCCGATATGGGGGCGGTCAGCGGAAGCTTCTTGCGAAGATTCTCCAAGAGTAAATGGATATACACCAGTCTAAGAGATTACAGACGTGCTCTGAATCTCGGGAAGGGGTAGAATTTCTACTGTGTTCTCCCTCCTACTGGCTATGAATGTCTACAAATCTGGTTGATCTTGGGAGGCAGCCTTTGGGTCGTGCAGCATTTGATTGGCTGAGGACAATTTGGTCGTCACACCTGGTCTATAGATTTGAAGATGAATGTTATTTGGAACCATATCTTCCCAGCCGCTTTGCCCGTCAATTCGGCTACGACCAATTCCACGTGGGTAACGCTATAACGTGCCTGCAAGGAAAAGGCTATCTGACTGATGGAGCCTGGGCATGGGCTTATTATAATGCTCGAGATACCAGAACAATGTTCTCGATGCCGACAAAGAGCGACCATGGCCCGCGGATGCTGTACACATATTCAATCTTCTACACATCGGTGAATACCTTTGCCGAGAACTTTAGTCTCGTCGACAGCTTCGCGACAGCGACCAGATTGAAGAAAGGAGCAACTGTTGTGTTGGCTCCTGGCAACGAGGAAGAGCGTGAACCGGCCGATGTACCGTTGGAAGCTTCTAGGGAGGCCAACTTCCTAGAAGAAGTCAACGAGCCATTGCGCATCTCCTTAAAGGTTGTCAGATCTCCAGCCAAGGAGAGGAAGAGAGGAATTTTCTTCTCCGGTTGCGAAGAAGAAGCTCATCTTGGAATCATCAGAAAGGGTCACGACCCGATCACAATCTCGGCAGCAGGCCGAGTCAATTCAAAGAGAAGAGGCGGCGACCCCGACCTCTATCCAAAGACAAGACAATGTTATAGATGTAGAGAGTCCAGAGAGACCTCTACATAAAAAGAAAATAGTCTTCCGGAGAAAGAAGATAGTCACTCCTCGACCTATGTCATCGGTCGTGGCTAGTGCTATTGCCGGAGTTACAATGTCATCTCCTACACCCGCCCCTGAACCTGAAGCTTTCAGCCCAGAGAGAAGGGATGAGGCTGTAGAAACCATGGAGGAAGCCGTGGAGAAAGAAGATGAAGTGGTACGATCTCCTACATTTGCAGTGGAGACTACCCAGCTTCCGGCTACACCAAGAACACTTTATGATGAAGAGGATCGATTAATGATCGATGCTTTGAACGACTGTGACTTCGGCCTCCAGGATGATGTTGATCCGGCCGCTGTAACTGACAGAGAAGAAGCACCAGAAGATAGTGTGAGTAATAAAGATACATCAACAGAAGCTGTTGATGATACTTTAAATCCAGAAGAGGACGCTAATGTCCATGTATCCTCGGAAGCTGTTGATGACACGCTGAATCCTGAAGAGGATATTGAGGTGCATGTGTCTCCAAAAAAGAATGCAGGTGAAGAAGTAGCACCTGAGGAAACTACTACTGATGATCCCAAAGGTATTAAATGATATTATCAACCTTCTTTTCATAGATTAAATAGCTGACATCTACATTTTTATCCATGCAGAACTTAAATCTTCTCCAGTTCCTCCCACATGCACTGATATAGTGCCAATAACGGCGATAGCTAGTGGTAGCCGACATTTTTCGGGCGGCTCTGAGGCAGGTAGTAGCCAGGCAGTAATATCTGGGGCTACTTCTGCTAAGTTGGAACCCGTGCCAACAGATGACAGACTTGTCCCCGGACCTAGCAATGGTAAGATTGCCCTCACTTTTGATCCTTCTTGATAGTTGCTAATGACAGTCAACTGATTGTGTTTGTTAAATTTTGCAGAGGAACACTTGGGAGGGGCTACTAGCTCTACCATGGCTCCATTATCTAGAGAGACCTCCACCCATATGCAAGAAACTGGACGTCCATCTGCACAAGCACCTGTTGCTGCTTCGTCGTCTATGGGAGTAGCTGTTACTCCTGGTGCTGTTGCCACTAACAGATTCATCATCGGTTCCTTTACCAACCTTTTCTTCAGTTCTCTAGGACCCTTAATAGAGAGGATAATGGGGAGAGAAGACATTGGTTTCATAACTGTTAGAGGTCCAACCTCTTATCTGATAGCTGCCATCCGGAATCAAGGTGATGAAGCGCAAGCTGCTTACCTTGAGCACATCCTGGATGAGCTAGAGGAATTGGTTAAGATCTACAAAGATCTGAATCGGGGGGAGGTGGAGCTGTAAAATCCCTAAATTTCTACTATTTTTTTATTTAAAATTAGTACCGATTTAAATTTTTGTATTATACGACGCGGAGTCGTATTATACGTCGCGCACGACCTTTTATCTCTTTTTCGAATTTGCTCGACGAGTGCGAATATGTACGAGCGTACATATTTTAGAAAAATAATTATTTTTTATTTTCTTACACTTTCAAAATATTATATAGAATTATTATTCTTGCCATAAAAAGTCTATTGTTTTTAGCAGTTATTAATAATAAAACTCTTCGTGCAAAAATATTTATTTCATAAATATTTATTTATTTTAAATAATATTGCATTTTTGAAATTATTTAATATTAATATTTTATTATTCAAAAAGATTTATTATTCAAAAAGATTTATTATTTTCGAAATTAATTATTATAGTATTTTGGAAAACATATTTCTGAAATATTTGTGACAGTTTAAATTTTGATTTGAATTCTATGGATACATTTAAATAGTAAACTATCTATATTTTAATTGATTTGATTTTAAACTAAAAGTATTTAATTGATTTTAATTAGATTTGGATATTGATTTGATTGCTTTTAAATTAAATTTGGAAATATCCAAATTGGGTTTGAACTATTCCTAATCATTATCTAAATTGGGTTTTAAATATCCTAGTCCATATCTAATTGGAAATTCTCACATCCTATAAATATAGGCAGGTACTCCTCCAACTTTTTATTCTTCCACAAAATTCCACAACCCATAATTATCGTGCATCGTGTCCGTGTCAACCTAGTTACTCCAATATATATTCTTTGTACAAATACATTATCTCCTTTCTCGTGTCGGACACACCCCGACATTTTCCATCTCTAAATCTAACCTAATTCTAACCCCAGCCTCCTCGACTCTCGACTTTCCGTCCACCATCCCACGCCCTCTACCGGACACGTCCCCGGCCACCAGTCCTCGACCCAAACCCATCTCCACCGTCAGCCACCACGTTCACCACCACCATGTAACCACCATCGACCCACAGACCGTGCCGCTGACCGACACCATTGCCAAACCCCCCGCCAACAACTCCGCCACAGCACCTTTCCTCCCTCTCCAGCCACCTCGTTCGTACGCCGCGACCACAAACACCAGCAACCACGCCTACCCAAAACCATCACCGACACCACCACGTCATTCCCTGGCCGACTCCCAGCCACCACGACCACAGTACCTGGCCAGTGGCCGATCACCCCCGGAACCCAACCACCGTCACCGGCGCAACCCGCCGGTGACCAAAGGAAACCATCACAGCACAAATACCCAAAAATTGGAAACCCAACGTACCTCCTCCATATCCGGCGAGCCGTGCTCCACCGCGCCGTGGAAACCCCCGACCAGAGACCGGCCCCCGTTCTCCAGTCCGCCACCTGCGCTCAGCTCCACCGAGTCTGAGCTCCGGCAACCGCGCTGCTCCGCCGAGCCGCGCGCCTCCCTCCGGTGTGCAGCTCCAGCCACCGTTCCGATGTGACCTCCACCTCGAACCCCTTCCTCCTCTTTCGGCCGCCCAGCGCCACGTTCCTTCTCCGCTTCCAGCCGCCGGTCGCCCACCTCGCGTCGACGACGACCGCGTCGATCCGTCCCTTTTTCCCCCTTCGCCTCCGCCGCCGCGCCAAACCCTCGCCTCCGCCGATCTCCTCCGCGCCCCCTCCCTGGAAACTACTCCGCTCCGCCGGCCGACCCGAACTCCGAGTCTCGCCGTCCGCCGTCCCCCGACTCCTTCTCTTCCCCTGCCGGCCTCTCTCTCTCGCTCACTCGAGCTCTTTCCCTCTCTCTCTCTCTCCCGTTTCTTTTTCCCCCTTTTTCGTTTCTTCTCTCTCTCAGTAGCTCGGATAAGAGAGCAGATGTCATGACCCGTTACCCAAATTGTTGGGCCGGGCCGAGCCATTTCCAGCCTACGCTTGGTCAAAGCGTAGTAAGCTGTTCTAAGAATAGACAATAAAGAATCTAAGCAGCTAACAGTTCTAAAACCATATTTAAAGTTCATCACAACACAGCATCTATAAGCGAAGGTAAATAAACACAGACTTAAAAATACATAACCAAAGTATCTAACTGGAGACAAAGTCCAGTATCCAAATATAAGTACAGACCAAAATCTAAGTCTCAAAACACATGAAAATAACTAAGCAAGGTTCCCCGCTGGGGCCTCTTCTGGAGCTAAGGCCAGGTCCTCAATGCAGTACCATAATATGTAACACATAGCGTTTTCCTTCTCGAAAAGTATACCTACAACGTTATCCTGTCAGGACGGGAGCAAGTACAACCTCTACAACTAAAGTACTGAACATATAATGAAAGAGATGTACAACAAGAAATATGGTGTGATAAGTCTATAAAACAGGAAATACTAGAAACATGGCCTCATGGTACAACTGGGATCACAATATCATAGTAACACAGGGAATATGGCATATCTGGAATCATGGTATATCTCATAATCTAGCATGGCAAGGATACATATGTCATAGAGACAGATGTATATGTAATGTTTAAAACTGTAGCAGGCACGTGATCGGTCAATAGATGTACAATGTACTGTGGTACATGTAAATAAAATGTAAATACGTACAAGTCAACAGGCATAGGTGTACATCCGTACAGAAATGCGGGATAATGGCATGCGGCAAGGTATGCATATAAAATACGACCTCGCTCGCTACTGTAGGGGGGTCATGATCACGTACATTACTATCAGTTTTCCCCATAACCCATATTCTATCATGTGAGAGATACGAGAACAGTAAAACATGTGAGAGACACTGGGAGTAATATAAGCATAGCCGGTACTGGGAACAATATGAAACATGTGAATACTCCGAGTAGTATAAAAGCATAGTAAAACATGTACTGATAACCAGTAAGGAACATGAGAAGATATGATAACTGTCCTAAGCATGGTAGGGACCAATTTAATGTAACATGTGAAGATTTTAACTTGCTACCTCGGTTAATACATGTTCTAGCATTAAAAGACAGTAAATGAGTGTGTAGATGTACTTGCCTCGAGTAAAGCAAGAATACTAGTACGAAGATATAGATGTCCGGTGTCCTGTCAATAATGACATACAAACTCAGTTCTAAGCTATGATCAACAATATACTAGTGGTGTGACACGACTCCTAACTGGATACTAGCCAAGTGGGGACCTAGCATAAAAGTCTAATGTGAAGTGCCACTATACACAAACTAACTCTCTAGGGTCTTTACACTAGTGCGGGGTGAGGTCCAATACGACTAAAACACAAAACAACATAAAAAGTTACAAGTCGTAATTATTCAATAATTAAATCTACTGTACACTATGTTTCAACAATTTTAGAGATAGACAAAAAGCTTAAATATATATAAAATAAAGTACCAAAATAATCCTTGTTAATTATAGAAATTTATACTAATTTTTCTGGGATTTATAAACCCTCATAAATATTTATTAAAAATCAGCAAACATAAATATACTAAAAATGAGTTCTGCTTTCCTATTTTTATAAAATACCAAAAGCACTTAATAAATGCTAGAAAAATTATAATAAATTAGCTAAATTAAAATAATATTTAAATACCATTTTTCTAAGATTTTTACAGCAATTAAAATATATATAAAAATTCAAAACCAGAAAGTAACAATATCTAGAAAAATAATTAATTATAAATTAAGGATAATACATAATCAAAATCTACAGATGTTGTCGGATGATAAAATAAATATCCCCAACGTGTCCAGAATGGTCAAATCAGCTAGGATAGCCTACCCATAAGTCCAATTTAGACACAGGGGCAAAACGTAATTTCGGGTCAAAATGATGTCCGCCGTTGGACACACATTGCACCGAAAAGCGTGTCGGGATAGAAGTCTACAAAACCTAGCAAATTATATGTCTACGAATCCAGAATGATGATACGAATCCAATGGTATGTCCAAAATAGAATTCCGATGTGCCGATCTCAAAATGATACGTTGACGCGACACTTGGTATCCGGTTTGCACGAAAATGCGTGCCGGAGCAAATGTCTTCAAAACTCAGCAAATTATATGTCAACGAGTCCAGAATGACGATACGAACTCAACGGTATATCCGGAATTGGATTCCGATGAGCCGATCTCAAAGTGACCCGTTGACCCGAAAAGTGGGACCCGTTTTGCACCGAAATGCGTGCCAGGGCCCACGTTCTCCAAATCAAGCAAATTTTATATGAAAACATGCCAGAACGATGCCACGAGTCTACTGGTGCTGTCAGAAATTGAATCCGGAGTCCCGGGTTCAAAAATGGAATTTAACAAGTGCAAATTAAAGAATTCGGACGACCAACTTTGGCGTCGAATTCGACCAACCGAACGTGCTTAAAACGAAATGAAATCTAAAGGAGACAGAAAGATGGTTATACCAGCTGTGCACAGGAACTGGTAGCGCGCCAACTGGAGCTGCGACGGCGAAGTTACAAGCTGACGAAGTCGGCTCCACGAAACTGTCCAAAAATAGTTCAATTTAAAACGTCAATTGGTGGCCAGTTTTGAGGTATCAAACGACATAATTAACGGACGAAAATTGACAGGAGTGAAGATGGATATACCGAGATTACGACGGAGCAAAGAGTTCGCCGATCCAATGGTCGGATTGACCAAAAAATACGTACGAAGTTGCTGCGACGGAGCGCCATTTCTGAGTTCGAAACTCGCGCGCGTCGACGGGATTCCGTTCAAAACGCACGAATAGCCTATGCATCGCGCCGGGGAGGAAGGCGACGGCCAGGGGGTGATCGCCGGGAGGTCCCCCGGGTGAGGGGGAGCTCGCGGGGGCGGGCCGGCCACGAAGTGGCGCACGGCACGCGCCCATGCACGCGCGCGGGTGGCGCGACAGCCACTGCGGTTCGCTGCTGCTGCTGCGGTTTGCAGCTGCTGTGGCCGCACGGCCTGGCCTGGCGGCGGGCTAGGCCGGAGCACGGCGAGGGCGCGGTGGCGGTGGTCGTTATGGTGGTGGTGATGCGGTGTGGTGGTGCATGGTTGTGAAGGTGATGGTGGTGATGATGTTATGATGGTGATGAAGTAGAGAATGGAGGAGGAGGAGGAGGAGAAGGAGAAGGAGGAGGGGGTCGACAGTGAGGGGGAGGGGGCTGTCGGCTATACGGGTGGTGGAGTGGGGAGTTGGTGTGTGTATAAGTTGTGTGGAGAGGAAGAGAGAGTATGTGTTTTTGTATGGGGGTGTGTGTGTGTATAAAATGAGAGAGGGTGAGAATAGAGAGAGATATTTGAATGGGAGAGAGTGAAAAAGGATGTCGGCCAAAGGGGGGGTGTTCGGCTGCTGTAAAGGAGGGATGGGGTTGTGTGTGAGTGTTTTAATGGGAGAGAGTGAGAGTTTGTATATATATACATATGTATATATATATATATATATATATATATATATATATATATATATATATATATATATATATATTTGTAAAGTGGAGAGAAAAATAGATATTTTCAAAATGGGAAAAATAGGAAAATTATGTAGGGTACTTGGGCAGTCATGAGAGGACAACAGGGAGCTTGGGTTCGGGTTCGGTCGAGCCGAGTCGGGTCAAAATCGAACCGGGCGCAATAATTGAATTAAAAATAGGGGTTTATAATCACGGGTAAATAAACAACATGCGGGGACTCCAATAAATGGAACACAAGCGTCATGTGGGTAGTAGGCTTCATGTGGGCCACGTTCATACTTTGGGTCGGCTAGGTTGGGTCGATGTCGGGTCCCGAAATTAAATTGGAAAATAAATCGGGTTTCACGGTAGATAATTAATTGTCCTAAATTGAACCGAAAATTGTGCGAAGGAAATGGAGCACAAAATAGATTGTCTGAGTGGGACACGAAGGTCATGGGTGGAGAGCGTCTCGAGTAGATCATTTATGAGAAGTTGGTTCTGAGAAAACGACTGGTCTCGTGCTCATAAATTAAAAATCACGGTAACGTGCAAACGATGATCAAAGATAAAAGTGGGAATAATATTCAACGATTAATTGGTCTAAGTTGACCCGAACTTGCGCGATACAAAAAGAGCACAAGGGAACGAATTCAAGTGGGACATGATATATCAAAACGAAGATAATCTTGTCTACTTCAAAACTCGTGAAGAGAGTTTACAGAGATTGGTATCCCTGACGCTCCAGAAGTCAAAGTTACGGGAAGGTACATTAATAATCTAAACAATTAAATAAATAAAATATTTATCGATAATAATTTATTTAGAAAAAATTTAAAACAGCCCTGAAATTCAGGGGGCTTACATCCTACCCACCTTACAAAAATTTCGTCCTCGAAATTAAAAATCATCCAACCGGTCAAATTATAACATGTAGCTGCTCTGGCTACGATACTCAATCTTCTATCCTTGTAATCATCCATGTTGTTCTCGCTACATGTATTTTGGTTCAGGTTCAACAAAGTCCTTCTATCATAAACTACGTCATATATCCTTTAAAATCTTTCATACTAACATGAAACCTTTATGTATACCCTAAACTATAGGTCATTCTTTGGGTATGTTTATAAGCCAAAAATGCTTAATCATCAATCATATTTCCAACCTCAATTGTAAATACTGGACTTCCTTATCGTATCCTAAGTATCCATATTCTATCAATCCACAGTTCCTTAGCATCATTTATCGTCAATCCTTTCCTATATTTCTCCTTGAAATCATACGTTCAATTCTTATCCTTGGCATAGAGCCTCTTTCTTTTTACTCAACAAGTCCTCCGAATATAAATCTTCGATTTCAAAACTCTCGATTTATTAATTACCAATGTACATATGTCTTTGTCTTGTTCCATGTCTTTTTAACTGATATTTTTCCGATCTCGTACGCAATACGATAACTCATTCTAACTTATTCTATATCAATCCACATATCGATCTACCCTCTAATCACATGTAATTAGCTATAGATAACCAACCAAAATTCTACAAATGCTAAATCCTCAAACTGCTAAGCACAAGATTCTAATCCTCAATTCATTAGTCACAACAATATAATATCTTATAATCCCATCTTAGATACCCTATCATCAAGTCATACTATCAATACAATCGTTCTTAATGGTTTCCAAGTCTACTATGGTCAGTCACCCATACTTGTCCTATAAGCTTAATCTAACCAATCCCTAGGAAACGTACTTATCATAATCACACAATACATCTATAGTTATACTACAGGATCAGTCAACAAGGTTTGGCTATTTCAGTCGTCTATCAAGTAGAAGGTAACAAGGGCTAAGACTGGGTCAAACAATCTATAACAGTATTCAAACAAGTTTAAAGGTCAAACAAGACAGAAAAGTTTATTGGAATATCTCCAAGAATGGTACAAAGACAACGAGATTTATAACGAGAAGAATTATCCAAGAGGTTAACGAAGAAGAGTTTAGTCAAGTCATAGAAAAGATGGAACACAAAAATAATTATGTCCAAAAGATAACATGAAAGCAATCCTATTGGAGAGTCCTAGAGAACCTGTAATTCTAGTTGTAGATGTAGATATAACAGAGTTAATCAAGACGGAGAAGAATGATAATAAGAATTTATTCTTGCTCAATCGGTCATAACGAAGTGAACCAAGCTGAGATATGATCTGATAACCATATACGTCTTCCTGAAATCATGTTGCCAGAATTTTCGCCACACCAGTAAGCTTAGATGCAATAAACGATAGAGTCATAACTAAGGTATACTCCCTAAAATCATATTATCTAGAATCCTCGCCACGCCAACCGGTATGGCTGCGAGAAAATCTAAATTCTATGAATAAGATAATATATCCAAAATCAGGCTCTATGTTTTTGTCATACCAGCTAATATGGCTGCGATAAATTCTAAACTCCATAAATAAAGCAGACGTTTACCTTATCAGGATATATAACAATTTAATCCACAAAATTTATCACGATGCAAGAACAAAGTCAACAACGAAAATCAGGAATTAAATTCAACAACGAATTTAGAGGAGAGCAAATAAAACAGGTGAAAACAGATTTCGAGATAAGATTAGAGTAAGATCCTCAGGGGTCATCCCAAGGGTACTAAATTGGTCAAAATTGACCCACTGAAATACAAACAAGAGGCTAATTATAGCTAACGGTCCTATGCTGTGATGAGTTCTCCTATGTTGCAATCCTAGTAATCCTCTAGGTGTTCTAAATGTCATCCCTAGTGTTATCAAGTTGTCCTAGATCCTAATTGCAGGCATGCTTGGTACAATAACATAACCAAACAACTTAAGTCTGGACCTGCATGGGCCGCCAAAAAAACATGTCACGACCCGTTACCCAAATTGTTGGGCCGGGCCGAGCCATGTCCAGCCTACGCTTGGTCAAAGCGTAGTAAGCTGTTCTAAGAATAGACAATAAAGAATCTAAGCAGCTAACAGTTCTAAAACCATATTTAAAGTTCATCACAACACAGCATCTATAAGCGAAGGTAAATAAACACAGACTTAAAAATACATAACCAAAGTATCTAACTGGAGACAAAGTCCAGTATCCAAATATAAGTACAGACCAAAATCTAAGTCTCAAAACACATGAAAATAACTAAGCAAGGTTCCCCGCTGGGGCCTCTTCTGGAGCTAAGGCCAGGTCCTCAATGCAGTACCATAATATGTAACACATAGCGTTTTCCTTCTCGAAAAGTATACCTACAACGTTATCCTGTCAGGACGGGAGCAAGTACAACCTCTACAACTAAAGTACTGAACATATAATGAAAGAGATGTACAACAAAAAACATGGTGTGATAAGTCTATAAAACAGGAAATACTAGAAACATGGCCTCATGGTACAACTGGGATCACAATATCATAGTAACACAGGGAACATGGCATATCTGGAATCATGGTATATCTCATAATCTAGCATGGCAAGGATACATATGTCATAGAGACAGATGTATATGTAAGGGGGTGATCGCCGGGAGGTCGCTCGGGTGAGGGGGAGCTCGCGGGGGCGGGCCGGCCACGAAGTGGCGCACGGCACGCGCCCATGCACGCGCGCGGGTGGCGCGACAGCCGCTGCGGCTCGCTGCTGCTGCTGCGGTTTGCAGCTGCTGTGGCCGCACGGCCTGGCCTGGCGGCGGGCTAGGCCGGAGCACGGCGAGGGCGCGGTGGCGATGGTCGTTATGGTGGTGGTGATGCGGTGTGGTGGAGCATGGTTGTGAAGGTGATGGTGGTGATGATGTTATGATGGTGATGAAGTAGAGAATGGAGGAGGAGGAGAAGGAGAAGGAGGAGGGGGTCGACAGTGAGGGGGAGGGGGCTGTCGGCTGTGCGGGTGGTGGAGTGGGGAGTTGGTGTGTGTATGAGTTGTGTGGAGAGGAAGAGAGAGTATGTGTTTTTGTATGGGGGTGTGTGTGTGTATAAAATGAGAGAGGGTGAGAATAGAGAGAGATATTTGAATGGGAGAGAGTGAAAAAGGATGTCGGCCAAAGGGGGGGTGTTCGGCTGCTGTAAAGGAGGGATGGGGTTGTGTGTGAGTGTTTTAATGGGAGAGAGTGAGAGTTTGTATATATATACATATGTATATATATATATATATATATATATATATATATATATATATATATATATATATATATATATATATATATATATATATATATATATATATATATATATATATATAGATATTTGTAAAGTGGAGAGAAAAATAGATATTTTCAAAATGGGAAAAATAGAAAATTATGTAGGGTACTTGGGCAGTCATGAGAGGACAACAGGGAGCTTGGGTTCGGGTTCGGTCGAGCCGGGTCGGGTCAAAATCGAACCGGGCGCAATAATTGAATTAAAAATAGGGGTTTATAATCACGGGTAAATAAACAACATGCGGGGACTCCAATAAATGGAACACAAGCGTCATGTGGGTAGTAGGCTTCATGTGGGCCACGTCCATACTTTGGGTCGGCTAGGTTGGGACGATGTCGGATCCCAAAATTAAATTGGAAAATAAATCGGGTTTCACGGTAGATAATTAATTGTCCTAAATTGAACCGAAAATTGTGCGAAGGAAATAGAGCACAAAATAGATTGTCTGAGTGGGACACGAAGGTCATGGGTGGAGAGCGTCTCGAGTAGATCATTTATGAGAAGTTGGTTCTGAGAAAACGACTGGTCTCGTGCTCATAAATTAAAAATCACGGTAACGTGCAAACGATGATCAAAGATAAAAGTGGGAATAATATTCAACGATTAATTGGTCTAAGTTGACCCGAACTTGCGCGATACAAAAAGAGCACAAGGGAACGAATTCAAGTGGGACATGATATATCAAAACGTAGATAATCTTGTCTACTTCAAAACTCGTGAAGAGAGTTTACAGAGATTGGTATCCCTGACGCTCCAGATGTCAAAGTTACGGGAAGGTACATTAATAATCTAAACAATTAAATAAATAAAATATTTATCGATAATAATTAATTTAGAAAAAATTTAAAACAGCCCTGAAATTTAGGGGGCTTACAGCAGACCCATTTAGTTACTGTGTTCGAAAAAAAAATTTGTATATTTTTTTGATTTTTGTTTAGTTTTGTTTTCTTCTGCTGAATGTAATCTGTCATTATTATTATTATTATTATTAGGTTATTTCCAATTTATAATATAAATATTTTATAGTAATAGTTATTTTTACTAATTAATATTATATGTACATATGTACGCTATGTATTATTATTGACATTATTAGTAATATTATTTTATATATATTTTTATGATTGACTAAGAATTATGGCTAATCTAGTTATCATTAGAAGTTGTTTTTTCGTATAATTAGGTGTAATAAGCTTTCAAATTATATATACATAATTATACAAATACTATATTTGGCTTAGCCTTATTTTAAAATATAGTTTTAGAACCCTAGATAAATTTTTGGAGATTTTTAAATTAGAAATACTTTGACCTGCAATTTCAATGATGTTTTGACTCAAATTAGGTTTGTCTTAAATAATTATTTTTGGTATTGATCTAAAACTATGTTTGAAAATATATATTTAGCTAAAATATTATTATTTATCGAATTTCTTTAACTATCCTTCTGTCCGAGACCAATCCCATTATTTCTATTCCCTCGCAAATTCAAGACTTATGTCCACCCTAACTGATTTGACCCTTCTGGACCCAATGGAACTGTCCGTGTCACCACCAGAGGTCCCCATGTATAGTTGTTGCACCAAAGTTGCAGATCGTGCCACCATGCTTATCGCAGCACACCAGGCGCTCTACCAGGCAAGACACCTTGCCATTAGCTGTTTAATTATTGTAGCTCATATTTCATGCATTACTTATTTTCTTTATGCAAAATAAACTGTGATACATGGCATAACTGTTCATTTATATTTCCTGCTGTGTATTATTTTTTTTACAAATTAAACCTAGATTTAAGGGACCACCATGTGTGTTGCATTCATTGGCCATGACACGTTGTAACACGAGGTTGTGTGTCGCATGTAGAACACGAAAGTACGTGATTGGCTGGCTACCAGTACGTACAAGCCGTGCGATAGGAATAACCGCTAATAGAGGTTGCATGCTAGTTTGACTTAGCGGTTATAGTGGTTTGTGTTGTGGAGGCAACACAGTAGGCATTGGATGGGGAGGACAATTCCTTAGCGTATGGGCTTCGATGCACTTCCCTTGTGACCCGAACTCTCCGCTGGAGATACCGGGTTGATGACCCATGCTCTTCCTGCTGGGGCCTCTGGTGCCCAAGAGGGGACTATGCCGATCCTATTCAGCCAGGGTCCATGCGTAGGAAGGATTGTTCTTAACAATATTTCACATAGAACGGTATGCTACCCTATCCGTTAGGTACGAGTACTTTTGGTTTGGGTACTTGTATCTGACCGTAACTTGGAATAATAACTTGTCGCGGATTAGTTCGTCACATCTTGTCCTTGTTTGGCTGTAGGTGTGACTTACTACTTCGATGAGAAGGTATTGAACCTTGTTGGGGTCCGGATACCATATCGAATTCTTAGCATGGAAAGATATGTCGCCGTAAATTAGTTTACCATCTCCTGTCTTTGTTTGGTTGGAGGGATGGTACGCTCGTTCAGTAGGTACGTATTGGACCATGTTATAAATTCGATTTACTTATTTATTGAGCGATATTTATTCAGTTTATATGGCATGCTATGATGTGTCTTGTTACGTCCCTCTGAGGACCTGGTTGTCTTGCCAGGTGTGTGCTATTGTCATTTGTAGGTGCTTTAGCTCTAGCCGTGTTCATTGCTATTTCTCGAGGATGATTGCACTTGGATCGTCTTCGCTTCGCTCGCCAAATTCATTTATTCTATCATGTACTTTTCCTTATTTTGTTGGTAGTGGATTTGTCTCCGCCTAACATATTGTATCAAGATAAATTTATTCTCATTATATGATCTTTTATTCATTTATTCTGTGTGGATGAGGTTAGTTATGGTTCTACTGTATTTTACAGCTTATGTATTTATACGAGGCTTCCATATAATTGGAGTATACTTCGTATGAATACAGCTGGCATGTCTATATTCCTAGTCCTACGTATTTTGGGACTGGGGCGTTACAGGAGCCTTTGGTACAGGCCGAGTTTGAGAGGATGTCACAAGAGGTTGCAGTTGCGAAAGTTGATCTCCAAGTTCTCTTGGACACTTTCTCTACCAAGTCTGCTGAGTATAATTCCCAAGTGGAAACAATAGCATCTGTTGCTGAGGAGAAGGAGAGGAAAGTTGTTGAGCTGCAAGCAGAATCTGCCCGTCTTCAAGAAGAGTTAAGACTTGTTCAGCTTGCTCTGGAAGATGAGGTCACACAACATCAGGCTGCAGTTCAACAACTGGACGCTCTGACCCAGGAAAGAGATGAGTATGTCATAACTCATCAAGCTGAAATCTCTCGCAGACTAGTAACCATGCCATCTTTCGACGATAAGTCTGGAATGGAGGAAGCTAGAAGGCGAGTGATGGATTCTCGTGAGGAGAGACTACAAACTTTAAAGCAGCAGATGACTAGCTTGATGACCCCGCCAGCAGAATGAGAAAGACTTTTTGTATCTTCAATTTTTTTGTGACTTGTAATTTTGTAATGTCTTTCAATTTTGATCAATAAAAAGGCATTTTCTTCATGGCTCTATTATTTATTGTATATCTTATTCAGATATAAATAATAGCGATCACTACCAAAATAACCAACTTTAGCGACGGCCACATCCGTCGCTCATCCGTCGGTAACATAAATTACCGACGGCATAGCGACGGATATTTGATGAAAATGGCCGTCGGGAAATACGTCGTCGCTAAAATTTGTCCGTCGCTAAGCCGTCGGACAAATGATTAACCGACGAACTAGCGACTGATTACCGACGGTTGCCTTTCAACGGATTAGCGACGGATTAGCGACTTGTTCCCGTCGGTTTACATGGCATATAATATTAAAATATCCGTCGCTAAGCCATCGTAAATAGGTCGGTAAAAACGTATCAGAGAGGTTCCTGATACGCAAAATCGGTCGCTATTCCGTCGCCATCCCGTCGTTAACCTCGACGTTATAGCGACGGATTAGCGACGGCAAATCCGTCGACATGGTTCTGGAAAGCTTCCATAATTCCAGAACCATGTCGACGGATAATGGGTCGCTAAGCCGTCGCTAGTCCGTCGTCATCCTCGACAGATTAGCGACGGATTAGCGACCCATTATCCGTCGCTAAGTCTCTGGAAACCTACCATATTTCCAGAACCATGTCGACGGATTTGCCGTCGCTAGGTAGTCGACATTCCGTCGCTAATATTAATTGTACCCAGTTAGCGACGGAAGTTCCGTCGCTAGTTGGTCGCTAGCTGCAAATTTATTTCGTCGCTACCTGCAAATTTATTTCAACCAGTTAGCGACGGATTGTCCGTCGCTCGTCCGTCGGTAACTGCAAATATTTATATAACCCAGTTAGCGACGGATTGTCCGTCGCTAGTAAGTCGCTCATCGGTCGCTAAAAAGATATATCCGTCGCTAATTAGTCGCTAGTCCGTCGCTAAATGCAACATTAATAAAAAAATTACAGAAACATTCTATTTCCTTTTCGTAAATATTACACATATTCATAATATCCAATATCCAAACATCCATGTACGATCAACAAATATCCAAATATCCAAATTCATAATATCCAATATCAAACAGAAATATCCAAACATTTATGTACAAATATCCAAACACAAATACACAAATTCATAATATCCAAACATTCATGTACGCTTCCAAAATATCCAGAATTCAAAATCCAAAAACAGTACAAATATCCAAAAACAGTACAAATATCATTGAGATGGATCGCGTCGTCGTTCGGCTCTGCGGATGTACTCTTCCACCATGTACGCCGGCACCTGGGACAACACATGCTCTGGAAGCGTGCGGAGCTGCTCTGGCGACATCAAGTCCATGAGCCCAATGAGTGCAGTATCCGGTACCAGGCGGACCTCGGCAGAACGATCAAATGAATAACGTCCAGGGTCGGAAGGACCGGCAACCGCACTAGACGGACCGGGAGCAGACGGATCTGGACCGGAAGCAGAAGAAGGACGCGGAAGGCGCTCCAGCACATCCGACATTAGACTCCGTATTTCCGACATATCGGAGGTGAGAGTCGCAAGCTGCGTCCTCATATCGTCCGACGGGGGCGCGGGAGGAGGCGGGGGCGGTGGATATCTCGGAGTCGCGCCCTGCAACGACGCCGCCAGGGAACCTACGCCGTAGACGCGCCCTTTATTAAAGCCGCCGACAGACTCTACGAACACGTCGTCGTAGCGAGCGGCCATAGAAGAGGGCGTCTGGGTGGGCGTCGTTTCGCCGACAACCTCGGCAGGGGGCTCAATCTGACTAAGGGCCTCACGATATGCAGCCTATCCAATGAATGTGTTTATACTATAAGTTTTCCTAAGTTATAATCTAAATCCTATGTTTCCCTAAGTTATAATTTGAATCCTACGTTCACCTAATTAAGTTAACAATAATTATATTTCTAATATAAATCTCATAAACGTAATTACTTACATCAGTCGCCTGGGCCCTCGCGTCGACGAAGCTCCCGTCTGCCCGCCTCTTGTGTGTATGCAGGAATACATCGTAGGCGGTGACCGACTCCGGCTCTCTCCCCTCCTTTACCGCCCGTTGTGCCTGCATACGAAATATACGTCGAATTTAATTAACTACGTATATTAATAGTACCGAATTTAATAGTGAAATGAATTTGCGGTATCTCACCAAATCTGCACGCGTCGCTGCGTGGGGCCTTGAACCTCCCGTATGCAGACCAGCGGCCTGTCTGCTCGCCTTCGCTTTCTCTGATTTCTCCCTGTACTGAGCAGTATTCATCTTATCCAACATCTGCTCGTAGTACTCCTCCCGGAGCCACTTCTTCCTCGAATGCGCCGTACGAACGTCGTACACCGCATCCCGTATCTTCTTTCCGGCGGCGGCTTTGTAGGCCTTGCGAATCAACTCCTCGCGATGGGGGGGCCACCAGAACGTCGTCTGACATACAAATTAAATTATCACGTAATTAAAAAATTAGTGGATTAAAGAATAATTAATAATTAACCAAAAGATATATATATACCTTCATCTCCTCGAGCCAGACGAACTGCATGTTCTGAGGCACCTCAGAAAAATTGAGGTAGGGGCCATGGTAGTTTTCCCGGATAATTTGCCCGAGTATCCGGGCAGCATCGTACGGGAAAAACCTACAAAGAAGCAAAGAATGGATTAGTAACTTGAATAAATGAAACAAATTTAATAAATTAACTTAAATTTACTTACGTATCACCCGCGGGCCATAGCTCTCGTCGGTTCTCGCCTATCGGCCTCTCTGGAGGCGTCGGAGGATCCGCGGGTCCGCGGATGTACTCACCGGTAGCAGGATGAAGCTGAATCCGGGGGTACTCCGGAGCCCACCCTGCAGTAACTGATGGTGTACCCGCTGGTGCATCCGGGGGCGGAACGGATCCGCTAGCGGATGGAGTCTCAGGCCTCGATGAAGATGAAGGTCCATGCGCAGAGATAGATCGACGGCGGAAAGAGTCTGTGGCCGGGCTCTCCAGGTCGGGATCGGAGGACTCTATATCCGGGGAATGTGGAAGGCGACCACGACCGCTACCACCACGACCGCTACCATCACGTCCACGGCCAGTGCCGCTACCACCACGACCGCTACCATCACGTCCACGGCCATTGCCGCTACCACCACGCCCACCACGGCCAGTACCGCCACCACCAGCACCACTACCATCACGTCCACGGCCACTGCCAACAGCACGAGTGGTAGTGACCATGACCTGTAAATAGAACACATAAATATAATTAACAATATAGAAGTATAAATGAATATAAAACTGAACTAAAATATATATACCAGCAGCAGGGCGGCGAGTGCCGTCAAGACAATGAGAACTAAGAGTGCCATCTGTAAAAGAAAATCATACAATAAGTAGATGATCGAACGACAAAAACATAAACTGAAATAAGAATGTGTCCGTCTAAACTGAATTCACTAAGTTAGTTGTAAGTGCTTCTAATATATACCGATATTTAATCTAATCATCGTTATCGTCCTCGTCCTCGTCCTCATCGTCATCGTCATCGTTCTCATCCTCATTCTCATCGTCGACTTCATCTATATCATCATCCTCATCGTCGACTTCATCTGTATCATCATCCTCATCCTCATCCTCATCCTCTTCTTCTTCTTCTTCTTCTTCTTCTTCTTCTTCTTCAGGCTCAATACTTGGGACAAGACGCCTCTTTCTCCCCTGGTTGACAGCTAAGTCTTGTATATCAACCTCTTCCTCCCCTCTATTTTCCTCAGCATGAGGTATATCGACATCTTCCACGTCCATGGTATCCGACTGTTATCCCATGTATTGGGGCTTCTCGATCTGGTCCTCTTGGTATGCTGGGTCTCCAACGTTGAATGTATTTCTAGATTTAATCTTGCATACTGCCCACCAGTCAAATCGATCTCTACGACGCCTTGGGTAGCTTGTATAGTAGACTTGAACAGTCTGACTTGCTATCGCAAACGTGTCGGACCCTCTATACCTCCTGCGATGATTTATATCGACGAATCCAAATTGTTTATCGATTCTCCAACCGATATTTGGTCTCGTATCGAACCACTCACATTTGAACATCACAATATGCATATCATATGGGGCACTATATTGTAAATCTACAATCTCCCGAAGCACTCCATAATAGTCAAAGTCCGGCTCGTCGTCATAGATGGTGCCTCTTATGCAAACACCAGAATTCTTGGTATCGAAGCCGCCATTGAGAAATTCGGCATTTATAGCATGCTGAGTTGACTTAAACTTGAAGCCATTAACGACATAGCCTGACAAAGTCTTTGCATGCTTCTTCGGTCCCAATGCCAAATAACGAATGCTCTCATTTATGAGTGTTGTTTCAGGCAATAAAACCTGTAAACATATATTGATAATTTAAATATTTTAGCTGCATATATTTTAATGGTAGCCGCATAACATATTATCTCAGTTACTTACGTATTTACGAAACCAGGACAGAAAGGTACAATCAACCTCTCTTTGAAGTCCCTCATCTGTAATATATGGTGTCCTCATTTTGACTTCACCTATAAATACACTGTTAGAGAGAATAAAAATAAGTGTAGTCACTTAATTCACCAAATTAGAGATTATAACGAGGCGTAGTCACTTACTTCTCCAAATCTCTCACTTCTTGTATGTCACAATTTAACAAGACATATCGGTGAGCGGTATCATACTCATCGTCGGTCAACCACCGTTTCTTACTAGCCCCAATAGGCTTGCCCCTTAAATTGAATATACCTCCATCCTCAACGTCTTCTTCATTCCTTTGAGGTCTATTTCGATTTGTCTCGACATGAGTATCGAAATAAATGGAGCAGAAATTTGACACCTCCTCGATAAGATATGATTCGCATATCGAAGCCTCTATATGAGCCTTGTTGCCAACTTTTTTCTTTAGATGGTGTAGGTACCTAAAGAGACAAATTATCTTGAGAATTAATAATGAATTGTAAAATCCACTTAAATTTCACTTAAATTATATCGATTTTTATTTACCTTTCAAAGGGGTACATCCATCGATAATGAACAGATGCACCGACACGGGCTTCGTATGCTAGATGAATCGGTAGATGCTCCATGCTGTCGAAAAAGCCCGGTGGAAATATTTTCTCTAACTTGCAGATTGTTAAGACAATCTTCTCCTCAAGTTGTACCATATGTTGCACCGTCAGCTTAGTTGAACAGATATCCCTGAAGAATGTAGACAGCTCGGCCAACGGAACCCATACAGCAGAAGGCAACAACTCTCTCAAAGCAATGGGCAGTAATCTTTCCATAAACACGTGGCAGTCGTGACTCTTCATTCCCGTTAGCTTGCGTTCATTGAGATCAACGCATCTAGACAAATTCGAAACATAGCCGTCGGGAAATCTTAAATTAGATATCCACTTGCAGATTATTAATCTATCTTCCTTGCTCAATGTGTATGGCGCTATAGGCTTACTTAATTGTCCACCAGCACCCCTTTGTATCAAGTTCAGATGAGGACGCTTGCATATCTCGGCTATGTCTTGTCTTGCTTTTGGATTGTCCTTCGTCTTTCCTTTAATATCCATGACGGTATTGAAGACATTATCGAACACGTTCTTTTCGATATGCATGACATCAAGATTATGCCTTATAAGATTATCTTTCCAATAAGGCAAGTCCCAGAAGATACTCCGTTTGGTCCAGTTATGGCTTTGTCCGAACCCCTCGACACGATGGTTCGATGGATCTTCCATTGCGGTGGGCAATTCCTTTACAGCTTCCCAAATATCGTATCCCGAAAATCTGGCAGGAGGTTGAGAAAATTCTTGTTTTCCATATCTGAACGCGTCCTTATTCTTTCTCCAAGGATGGGTCGCGGGCAGAAATTGACGGTGACAGTCAAAGAAAGAAGTTTTTCCTCCATGCCTAAGGCGGAACGCCTTACTATTTTCCATGCATATCGGACAAGACATGTTGCCGTGCGTACTCCATCCCGACAGCATACCGTATGCTGGAAAATTATTGATTGTCCACATGAGTGAAGCTCTCATCTGAAAGTTCTGTTTCCTAAAAATATCATAGGTCGTGACGCCGATCTCCCACAGCTGTTTCAGCACATCCACCAACGGCTGTAAATATATATCGATGTTCTTCGTCGAATTTTTAGGACCGGGTATGATAGCTGTCAGAAACATATAAGGAGTCTTCATACACATCCATGGTGACAGATTGTAAGGGGTAAGAATGACCGGCCAGCATGAGTACTGAGATCCCGACTGTCCGAAAGGGGCGAAGCCATCAGCACATAGCGCCAGGCGTACATTTCTAGGCTCTGCAGCAAAATCTGGATGACACAAATCAAAATGTTTCCACGCCTCTCCATCCGAAGGATGTGACAATTCTCCTTCGTCCTTTATGCGTTCTTCGCTGTGCCACGTCATGTGTTCTACTATATTTAGAGACATATACATCCTCTGCAAGCGCTTCGTGATCGACAAGTAATGCATATACTTATAAGGACGTCGTTTTCTAGTCGACTTTCCTTTTCCCTGTACTGGCTTGTAACGATCCGCATTACAGAAGCTGCAACTTTCTGATACGTAATTCTCTTTGTAGTACAACATGCATCCGTTGCGACAACAATCTATCTTCTCGTACCCCAGTCCCAGTTGTCGGACCATCATCTTTGACTTGTAGAAGTTTTTTGGTAGCTCTTTTGATTCCTTCGGTAACACCTCCTTGATTACTTCTGTGATCCGATTATAGCAAGCTTGTGGCAAGTTAAAATCAGACTTTATGTTCAACAACCGCATCGTCACTGACAGTGCGGAATGAGTCTCACAACCAGGATATAGAGAAGTATCTGCATCCTGAAACATGTCATAGAACTCCTTTGCCTCGGGATTAGGATCCTCCGGATCAAAATTAGGCCCTGCCGCATCATACACCATATCTCGTGCAAGGTTCTGCAGATCTCCATAATCAACAGAGCATCCGTGGTCTTCGATGACATCCGTTGCAGCATTATCATCAAAAGCATAAGTAGCAGCTTCCGCAGCCTGTCTTTCCGAATATAGTTCACCTTGCGATGACCACAGGCCGTAATTACGTACGAAACCCTTACGGGTCAAATGATCTCTCACAGTCACCACTTCTTCGTAACGTCTATTGTGACATTTAACACATGGACACTTAATTTTGTTACCGTCCATGTACTGAGCTTTGCTCATTGCATAATTAAGAAATACTTCCACGCCTGCCTGAAAATCATCACTCACACCAATTCTACTCTCGTGTTGCCGTTTGTACATCCATGTACGATCAACAAAATAACGACTCATCCTCAATTTGGATGTGAAAATCTGTATCGTAAGACAAACTAAACATAAGAATAGCCCGATACCGATACTCATAAATTTGGATTAGGGTTAGGATGTTAGATATAAGTGAACTAGGTGATGTAGAGTACAATATAGGGAACTGTGAATGGACTGAAAGTTGCACATGAGAAGGTTCAATGAAGGGCCCATAAATGGGTTCACATGATAAGTTAGTAAGAATCCACATCACTATACATACTCCCCCGTCTCAGGAGTGTGTCTGGCTCCTATTTAGAACAGCACAGGTCACAACATGTCCAGAATAGCAAAACAGAGCTCTACAATGTATATCAGTATCGGACTATTCCTACGAGTATTGGTATCGGCGATATCAATACTCGTGTGAATAGGAGATTGCAATATAAGTCTAAGCTATCTAGCTAACATGTATACTTGCATTTACATTGTATCATAACTTGTATCTAGTTACCTTGCTAATCATGTATATACTCTTAACATATATGTGAAGACACTATACTAACATGTATTTAAATCAAGGTTCAAAGTATCGGTATCGGAATCGGTATCGGACTATATATTCCTACGAGTATTGGCATCGGCGATATCAATACTCGTGTGAATAGGAGATTGCAATATAAGTCTAAGCTATCTAGCTAACATGTATACTTGCATTTACATTGTATCATAACTTGTATCTAGTTACCTTGCTAATCATGTATATACTCTTAACATATATGTGAAGACACTATACTAACATGTATTTAAATCAAGGTTCAAAGTATCGGTATCGGAATCGGTATCGGACTATATATTCCTACGAGTATTGGCATCGGCGATATTCCTACGAGTATTGGCATTCTTTATATACTATATCTAATTGCGTGAGTCCGATGTTTAGTTGTTCTACTGAAGGGGTTACCCAAGGAAATTCTATGGAGAGTTGCTTAGGGTCGATTATATAATTGTTTTTGGAGCTCAAAATACAAAGCATACTCTGTTGTAAATTCGAAGAATTTCGGAAAAGATAACCTAATTTTGAAACCCAATGCTATACTATCGTATTAAACCCTAACCTAGATATTTGTCTATAAACTAGAAGCATACAAGCAAAACGATGATAATACAATTCTTGTCATATCGAAATATCTTGATGTCTAGTACTTTCATATTTGCGTAATACTTATAGTACACGAGTCGATTTATGTCATAGTTGTCTTTTCCTAATGGATATGAATTTTCTTGTTGAATAGAACTCTCGTATTTGTGTAATACATAAGGTACATGAAACGAGAAACATAGCTTGATAGGAAAGGATAACCTGATAAGATAGTAGATTTAGAGTTGTATGTTATTATAGATTGCATTATGGGCGGGGGAGAATAATTTCGATCACATCATAAAACATTATTGCAATTTAAATATCGCTCAAAGCTGATCAATTTTCTAGCTCAATCTACAAGGCCTTACGACCCCACCCCCCCCCGACCCCCCTGCCCTCTCCACCCCCCCACCCCCCCGCCCCCCGACCCCCCTGCCCCCATTCCCGACCCCCCCCCTCGGACCCCCCTGCCCCCATTTAACACCCCCCCGACCACCCTGCCCTCTCCACCCCCCACCCCCCCCGACCCCCCTGCCCCCATTCCCCACCCCCCCGACCCCCCGACCCTCATTCCCCACCCCCCCACCCCCTGCCCCCATTCCCCATACCCTCCCGACCCCCTGACCCCATTCACCACCCCCCCCCCCCCGCCCTCTCCACCCCCCGCGAAGCCGACAACCCCCCCCCCCCACTCCCCCCCCGGCCCCAAAACCCAAAATTAGAGAAAGAGAGAGAGAGAGAGAGAGAGAGAGAGAGAGAGAGAGAGAGAGAGATACATGGTAGAGAGAGAGAGAGAGCCGCGAGAGAGAGAGAGAGAGCCGCGCGCGAGAGAGAGAGAGAGCCGCGAGAGAGAGAGAGAGTTTTGGGGGGAATGAAAAATTCCCCCCCGTCGGTTCAATTTAAGTTAGGGCACAGAACCTAGCGACGGAATAGCGACGGAATAAATTAGTCGCTAAACCGTCGCCAATTAAAAGGTGTTTTCCGACGGATATATCCGTCGCCAGTTAGTCGCTAAAGTTCCCGCCAATGTTTTAAAGATTTTGCCGCCAACATTTGCGACGAATAAGCGACAAAAAAAAATCCGTCGCTAACGTTCGTCGACTTAGCGACGGAAACCCGACAAATTTTTATATTTAAAATTGGAAAAAATTATGTTATGTTGTCCGTCACTAATCCGTCGCTAAGATGTCGGAAACTGGTCGCTATTAGCGACGGAATCCTTCCGTCGCTAAACTTCCGTCGGTAAAGTGGGGTATTTTAGTAGTGGATAGAAAATATATTCAGAGGTACAAGACATGATATATTTCTTGATTTTAGAAAATAATTATATTCAATTATATCTGCTCAGAGGTAATGTGGACATGGCAGAATATAATTTATTGAATATCATTATTTCAGTAGACAACTTAATCAAAGATGACAAGTTGCTGATATGAACAAAATGAATGATTCGTCAAAATGTGTAAACGAAATGAATCGTCAGGATGAACGGGTAGACCGTCAAATGAATGTAATAAACGGATGAACCATCAGATAAATGAAATGAACGGGCGAACCGTCAAGCGAATATAATGAACGGGCGAACCGTCGGATGAACAGGTAAACCGTCGGATGAATGTAATGAACGGACGAACCGTCGGATAAATATGATGAACGGGCGAGCCGTCAGATGAATAGAATGAACGGGTGAACCGTCAGATGAATGTGATGAATGGGCGAACCGTCGAATAAATATGATGAACGGGTGAACCGTCAGATAGATGAAATGAACGGGCGAACCGTCAGATGAATGTGATGAACGGGCGAACCATCGGATGAATATGATGAATAGGCGAACCGTCGGATGAATGGATGAACGGATGAACCGTCAGATGAATATGATGAACGGACGAACCGTCGGATGAATATGATGAACGGACGAACCGTCGGATGAATGTGATGAACGGGTGAACCGTCAGATGAACGTGATGCTTCATTGTCTCACAAATCTCTGTCTATAAATAGAACAGAAAATCAGATAAAATGATCACTTTTACTTTTCAACACAAAGATGTCGTCTGGAGATACATCCAGGAAGGCTAAGATCGCCCCGAAGGTTGAAGCGGTTACTGAAGAACGTCCAGTTGAGCCGGCCCAGCCAAAGCAGACAGAGGCAGGTGAAGGTTCATCTGCACTCAAGCTGCCAAGGGACATCTTGGACTTCCTTCTTGAACCAGGGAAAACTGAAGAAGAGGAGGCCATGAGGATGGCTGCTTGCAAGTTCCTGGTGGGTTCGAGCAAGGATGTCCTCAGCTCTTTTGCCGATTATATTTTTGAGAAGGACGGTAGTGGTCCTCGTTCCAATTTTGAGAAGGATGATAATGACCTTCCTTGATATTATGTACTATCATTCATGATGAAATAAAATCAAATTTTATTTATAAACTTGTCTGATGATTACAAGCAATGTCTTTTACATTTATACATAATACTTTTTAAGGAACTTGCCATTGATGGGCATCATTGCAACTCGACCATCCAGCTCTGTGAGTTGATAGGCTCCATTTGAAAAGACTTTGCTCACAATGTAAGGCCCTTCCCACTTTGCATCGAACTTGCCCTTGCTCATGTGAGTCATAGTCATAGGACGTCTAACAGTTAAAACGAGCTCTCCTTTCTGAAAGGCTCTGACCTTAACTTTGCGATTGAAAGTCTTCGAGATGCGGGCTTGGTATAACTCAATATGCTGTTGAGCCAATAGCCGCTTCTCGTCGAGCGCTTCTAAATCTTGGAGTCAAAGAAGGTCGTTGTTCTCTGTAGTGAGTTCGTTGGCGATGGCAATTGTCACTCCCCGTTCCCGAAATGCGTATTTTTATACGTATACCGCTTGCCCGAATTTATTTAGTATCTGTCATGCATTTATTTTATATTTAATTCTTTTAATTTTATGCTAATTATTTTTCTGTATTTTATTTTCTGCTTTTTTTTGGCTCTTGGTTCATTTCGGTTCATGGTAAACCAACTTGGTTCGGTTTGGTTCAACATGGAAAGGAATGGATGGCTTGGATTTGGTGGAGAGAATGAATGGTGGAGATCCACTTGACCTTGATATAAAACTACTTCTTTCATTCTCTCTCTTCATTCATTCACATTTACTCCTCCACCAAACCCGAACCGACCTGTGAGAGACAAGTACATCTTGCACACCATGAGGGATTTCATGCATCCCCATTTATTTTTAGTCTATGTTGTTCATCTTCTTATCCTCTACAAGTTTAGGTCTTGAAGTTTTTGATTTCCATGGATGGTTGGGGGTAGATCTAAGTTTTAAGTTTTGGTTTTCATATGGATTTTATGGTTTTGATCTATCAAACTTTGTTGCTTTCGAAAATAAGTGGTTCCATGTTGTAGAGAATTTAATTCTACCAAAGTTTGGCTTTTGAAAAGTTAGATTCCGATTTATTTTGAGGAAGTTATGGCCAAAACAATTTTGGTCAAACTTCTATGTTCATCTGCAGCATGAGCCGCATGTCGCAGTAGAGCCGCATAGATGTCGCGGTTGGGCAGCATGAGCCGCATGTCGCAGTAGAGCCGCATAGATGTCGCGGTTGGGCCGCATGAGCCGCATGTCGCAGTAGAGCCGCATAGATGTCGCGGTTGGGCCGCATGAGCCGCATGTCACAGTAGAGCCGCATAGATGTCGCGGTTGGGCCGTATGAGCCGCATGTCGCAGTAGAGCCGCATAGATGTCGCGGTTGGGCCGCATGAGGCCGCATGTCGCAGTAGAGCCGCATAGATGTCGCGGTTGGGCCGCATAGGCCGCATGTCGCAGTTGAGCCGCATATGGTATCGCAGTAGGGCCGCATGAGCCGCATGTCGCAGTAGGTCCGCATGCATGTCGCAGAATAGGCCGCATATGCCTATTTTGGTTGTTTCTGACTGTTATATGTCCTATTTTGACTGAATTATGGCTAGAATTTCTTTCAACTCCCAATATGAAAGTTGTAGATCTTTTTCTTGGCTTCAAGAATGTGTTACCAACTATTTTATGCTAGTTATAGACTCGACCATGCTTAATACTAATTTGACTTTCATGCCTTGTCACGAATTGACCCCGACTGTTACTTTGACTAATAATTGATCATGCGTTCCTAGTTGGAACTAAGAGACTGGCTAGTCGTCTTATTGAATTGAATGAATAAGACACGTTCATATTAATTATAAACTATTGTAATCGACTGGCTGATCCCGAATATTGACATACAGGCACATGCAGGCTTCAATTTATTTATTTATTTATTTATTTATTTTACAAAAGCAGCATGTGTACTTTATGGTCAAGGCATGATTACTCCGTGGTTAGTTCTGATTGTTGCATTACGCTATGTAAGACCTGCAACCTAACCGCACTGGTATCGTTGTAGAGTTGTGCATATCGTACCCCGTACGAAAGTACTCATTTGAATGACCATGACCCACGGCATGGGATTTTACTTAACGTAAAGACTATTAAGTTAAATAAAATAATGATTGCATGGAGAGAATGGATTCCCGAGTTCTTACATGGCAGCCCTCTTGGGACTAGTAGTGTCCGACAGGCCGGCTGGTCCCCACAGATACTGCAAATCTGCCACACGGGCAGGGAGCGGTATCTGATTATATTATCTATTGTATATTGTATATTGATGACGGACGTCCTGCTGGGACTCGTCTAATTCATGATTGGCACAATTGATTGACTGGGTAAACTAGCCTTGCTTGCACATAGTAAGAACTGAGAAATCTCTATTGCATAATTCCAGGATAACTTGGAACTCACAGTAGCAAGCCGTAGTAGTTGAATGGCCGTTTAAATTAACTTGTTTGTGTACTGTATGTCCTCTGTTACCTAACTGAGATGATCAGAATGTCAGGACATGACGTGCCAACTTCTGTCCTTGTTTGGTTGGGAGGTTGGTTCGAAGTGTCGTGATACTATGTGAACTCCAGTAGAAAGCAGAGATCTATTTATCATATTTTTTCATTACTGGTTTTAATCCCTCATATCGTGCTTCCTTGCGGTACTTGCTGTTAGAGGTCTAACCTCTCTGGTTTTGCATGGCCAGATTTAGAGCCGGTCCCCGAGGATCCAGCTTACTTCTACCTCCACGATGGTCAACACTAGAGGGATGATCGCAGGAGGGCTCGAGTGGGTTTTCTTACTTCCCCGCTCGTTTTGTTAAATACTTTATACTTTGCTGTTTGGCACCGACATGTTAGTCGGATTGTCTTGTGCCAACTTTTGCATAATTGTAACTAAGTCAGGCTGCAGCTGATAACAATTGTGTATACTGACTACATCATCTGGCTGTGTTTTGTAAAGCCAGATATCAAGAACATTTTGACTGAGCGTTTGGGATGCCTTACTGCTTTATCTCACATGTTCTCTATTTCTGTTTCTTGTTTGAATGATTGAGACAATAGATGTGAAGTGACCATAGGAGACTTTCATGTAGTATGCACCCCCTCGTCTTGTTAGACAGTATTGATCGTATTATACGGTATTTATCTACCCGTAATACGTAGCTGGCTGAGTCATTCTCCCGCTCTCCAGTATTCTGGTTCTGGGGCGTGACAAGATTTTAGTGGTGGCCCATGCAGGTCTGGTTTCAGACTTGTGGGGTGTTTTAATTTATAGGATGTCTCAATCACACATGTTTCCCCTTGATCTCATGATTCGTTGCTCTCGACTCTAGCTTGACATTCCGGTATCCTTTGACTTCATTGATCTTTCCAATCCGATCGTTTGATTGTTCTCTTGTCCCTTTTCTTAGGGACATGTAATGCCTGTGGTTCGTATTACGTATTTCTGGAATACGTGTACGTATTTTATTCTGTATTGCATGATTCCTTGTTTAGTTTTCTTCATGGCTTGGCTTGGTTTATTCTTGGCCCGGGTTGGCTTGGTTCGGTTAGGATTATTTTGGTTCATCATGAACCATGGATGAACCCCCTACCTACCACCACCTTTCATATTTATTGCCATTTCTTCTTTCTCTCTCTTCATTACTCATCTTCTTCTTCTTCATTTACTTCCTTACCTACCAGAGAGAGGAGAGAGAGGTCTAGGCAAGTGCAACTTGCTTCATGGAGGAACTCCAATTTTATTGCTTCATTCTCTTCCTTACAGCATTTTGACTAGCTTTAGAACTTGGCATTTTCACTTTCCATGGCTAGATTCTTGTAGATCTATATTTACTTTATTTTTGGATTTTTGGATTTTGATCTACTTAATCTTGTTATTTCTGAGTTTTGATGGTTCCATGTTGTAGAGAATTTCGTTCTACCCCATTTTGACCTATGGAAGTTCGGATTTAGGCTCCGGATGATGGAGTTATGGAGCTTGAGGACTTGGCTCTCATGGTGTTCTTCTTCTCTGAAATTTTGGAGAAGATAAACAGTGCTTGACTTGACCGCATGAATATTCATGCGGCAAGTGTTCTATCCAGCCGCATGACTGGAAGTTCTTGAGCCGCATGAGAGTCGGACTCACTTAGCCGCATAACTCGCTCAATTCCCAGCCGCATAAGTTCTGAACTCTCTCGAGCCGCATAAGGCCCGCTAGTTCCGCGAGCCGCATGGGACTCCGTTCGTCCAGCCGCATGAGTCCTACTACCCTGGCCGCATGGGACTCAACTCAGTTATGCCGCATAGGCATTGCTCTCCAAGCCGCATAGACCCCAGTCACTTGCTGCCGCATGAGGACTCGAGTCCTCTCAGCCGCAGGACTGTCTGGATCCCCGAGCCGCATAGGCCCTGATCCTCGAGCCGCATGAGAACCCCCCCCCCCAGATCTGGCCGTATGGGCGTCTGAGTCCGGGCCGCATGACCCCGATTAAACCTAGCCGCATATGCTCACCTCTCTCCTGTGCCGCATGGGCTCCTATTTGAGCCGCATGTGCCCCCTCCTTTCCTGCCGCATATGCCTGAGCTGTATGACTTTCCAATAGCCTTGTGTACTATTATTTATCATTATTGCCCATGTTTTGTAACTCCTTATTGTATATTTTTACGTCCATTTTATATCCTTACGCCTTTTGTCCTGAACTTGAAAATCATGAATTCATTTGATATGTTTGGAATTGATAATGGAGCACGACCCGACAGTGACCCGTAGTGGTGCACTCCTGACAAGTAACCTAACATGACCTGATAGTAGCCCGTCGTGGCGCACTTCTGACTAGTACACTTAACATGATAACCTGACATGATTATCTCGAATAGCTGTTGCGACGGCTACCTGACATGACATGACTTGTATAAGTAACCTGGACACCGTGGGCGATTGTGCTTGTACAAATAATCCAGTCCTGTCTTGCATCATGTCTAGGAGGGGACTCCTGAGTACCACGGTCAGAAGTACCTACTGAAATGGACTCAGGTTAATAATTAGTATAATTCACTAGTCATGAAGAGATGTTCCCCAGTTACAGGCGATCCCGTTATCCCGGCCGCAAATATTTGGACTTGTGGCCTGCCGACGAGTAGGGCACATTTCCAGCCCACTGTTATGTGGGGAACTCTTGATTGTCACTTTAAATGATTGAACTCTATTGTCACTCTAATGCATTATACTCTCTAGATTGCCACTATAATGATTGCCTGGATAACCTGGATAGCTGCAGGGCCTGTGACTACTTGGAGCATCTCATTGTATCTGCTAGTAACTAGGATTGTGATAACCCTAGTTAGTTAATGTAGAAAGCCGTAGGCAATGATTGGACGTGATTGATTGGATGGAGTCTAGTCTAGTATGGTATTGTCTAGAATTGATTGATTGCAAGATTGTACCAGAATGATTGAATTATTGTCACTCCAGATTGTCACTATAATAATTGTCACTCCAGATTGTCACTATAATGATTGACACTCCAGATTGTTACTTGACCTGATTTCTTATATTTATCTTGCCGATAAATGGTGAGAGAAACCAAGTTCCGTTCAGATGAAGGGTTACAACCCCGGTCCTCGTTTGGTTTACGGGTTGTAACCTAGCTATCTGAATAGTCCCATGGTTATCTCATCGTATATCATCCTGGCATACTTTTCCATATGTCCTGTCTTTTAGCGATTCTATGCAAGATTGTCTTTTATAATTACCCATCATGCTTTTTCTTAAATTATTGTTTCTTATTATGTAATTATATTATTGTGCTAATTTGCTGGCTTTAGTTCTTAAGTGAAGCCTCCTTTGTGGCACTTGCTCTTTCTGGGGTCTGACCCAGCTGGTTTTGTATGGCCAGATACCGGAGCAGCACCAAAGGATCTCCCTGCTTTCCAGCACGATGGTGGTCACCAGGCGTAACCAGGGCATCGAGTGGGTTTCTTTTGTTCTTCCACTGTAATATTGTAAATTATTCTTTTGAGGCGTTTAGCCGACGAGCAAGTGTTAGCTCGATTGTACTTACTTACTGTCTGCCTACGGGCTGTAACATGATTGACAAGCCCCGGAGGTTGATCATGTATGACTGAACTCTTGCTAGTCCTCACATTTTGTAACGACTAGCTTCATGATCATCTGAATATATAATGTTTGGGACGCCTTACAATTGTATATTTGGAGATCTGATATCTTGTGATTATTATTAGTTGGTTGAGATTGAGACAATAGGCTATTTTATGACCTTAAGAGACTGATGGATTGTAGTGAAACCCTCACATATCTAGACAGCCGTGACCGTATAGCGGTGTGGATTCCATTTCGTTATACGTAGCTAGCTATGTCTGCCCCCGCTCTCCAGTATTCTGGTTCTGGGGCATGACAGGGCACCTCGTCCGCATCTGTCAGGACTGGGCAACAACAACAAGGGCAACACGGACAACCTGACCATGTTGGTCAGCAACAAGGGCCGGTACTAACTCAAGAGACCATCCAAGAAGAAGTAATAGTGGAAGCAGCAACTGGACCGCAGTATCCGGATGTTCCACCACCACCAACAGTTCCACCTACCCCTGTGGAAGTAGACACACCGGCCCTTCTGGAGATCATGAGAGGAATGATGGCTACTCAGCAACACCAGATGTTAGTCCAGCAGCGCATGCACGCTCAGTTGCAGGAGCAGAATGTTCTACTCAACCAAGGGTTGCAAACGGCATTGGAAAGAGGGACGAGGCCAGATTCAGGAGCATCAGCCAGGTTTTGCAAGTACAACCCCCATCGTTTCGAGGGCACGGAAGATGCCATCTCAGCAAATGCATGGCTTAAGGATATTGAGGCTATTCTGACAGCAGCTAAGGTACCGCCAGAAGAACGTGTGGATCAAGTGAAGTTGTTACTTCAGGATCTCGCACGTGATTGGTGGGAATCAGAGGAAGTAGGTATCAGACGTCCCGTTGCTTAGGACGATTTTACAGCAAGATTCAAGACGAAGTACTATGGAGTTGTGGCACAGTTTGAGCTACAGCAGAAGTTTATCAACCTCAAGCAGACCGGCAAGACGGTAGATGCTTATGCAGCGGAGTTCTGCAGATTGAGCAGGTTCGCCCCAGAGATGGTAGTAACGGAGCGCCAGAGGGCGATGAGGTTCCAGCAAGGGTTTCATCTTGAGCTCTTACAATTGATAGAGGGGCACAACTATCAGACTTTCGACGAAGTGTTAACGGCAACCCGAAGGCATGAGATCACCATTCAGAGGATCACGACAAGGACTGGGGGTCAGAAGAGATCTCACAGTCAGATTGAAGGAGGAGGGAGAGCAGCGCCCCGGACAACAGCACCACCCCCGGCATTCGTATCCACGATGTGGCGATACGAGGGCCAGTACCACCATCCAGGCAGCAACAACAGCAACAGAGGAAGAACCAGCAACCCCCGGCGGGCTGCACTTATTGTGGAAAGATAGGGCACACTAGAGATGTGTGTCGGACATTGAACGGACTGTGTCTGATATGTGGAAATCCAGATCATCGGGTTACCACATGTCCCATGAATTCAAGGTCAGGAGGACCAGTGCAGCAGTTTCCTGCTCTGCCAGCACCAGGGACAGGACAGTATCGAGGACCCACAGTGGCAGTGAGACCATTGGCCCAGCGTCCATTAATGTCGCAAGCTCAGATGTTTCGACAGCAGGGACCGCCGATGCAACAACACCAGCATAGACCACCCCAGCATCATCAAGGAAGGGGCCAGCAGCAGCACCAGACTAGGCCGCAGCATAGAAACCAACAGGGAGGTCGAGGGCAGGCATTCACTCTGTCCTTGGAAGAGGCATTAGCATCGGAAGATGTTGTGGCAGGTAACATTCTCGTCGCCTCATATCCCGCAGTAGCATTGTTTGATTCAGGAGCATCACACTCATTTATATCTGCACAATTTGCGACACGGCTAGGAATGGAGTTCGTGGCATTGCCAGAGAGGCTGAATATACTCACTGGTAGTAGGCTCGTAGGAGTTAGTAGAGTTATTCTAGCGTGTAGCGTTGTAGTTTACGGGCATTCCTTATCCGCCCAGTTGATAGAATTTCCTGTTGGAAATTTCGACGTTATCTTAGGCATGGACTGGCTGAAAGACAGTCATGCGACAATAGATTGTCGTAGTGGGAGTGTATCTTTTGATATTCCAGGCATGAAGAGATTCACCTTAGTCCGATCCTTGGCAACTCAGCAAGAGCAGGGAGTAATAACGACAATGGAAGAAGTTCAGGTTCCGAAGGTAGTTGAAGAGTTTCTAGACGTATTTCCTGAAGAACTTCCAGGTCTACCACCGGTTAGGGATATTGAGTTCAGTATAGAACTGGCACCTGGAACTAAACCGATGTCAGATCGAGTTTACAGAATGGCAGATTCAGAGCAGGCCAAGGTATATCAGCACATAGAGGAACTGAAGGAGAAGAAGTTCATCCAAGCTAGCGTATCACCGTGGACAGCACCAGTGGTACTTGTGGGGAAGAAGGATGGGTCATCCAGATTATGCATTGACTACAGGAAGCTTAACACGGCAACAGTAAAGAACAAGTACCCATTACCCAGGATCGACGACTTATTTGATCAGTTGAGCAGGGCTAGAGTTTTCTCCAAGATAGATCTTCGTTCAGGGTATCATCAAGTGAGGGTTCGGAAGGAGGATATTTCCAAGACAGCATTCAGGTCGAAGTATGGGCATTATGAATTCTTGGTAATGCCGTTTGGTTTGACCAATGCTCCAGCAATATTTATGGATTTGATGAACCGTATCTTTATGCCATACTTAGATCAGTTTGTCGTTGTGTTTCTTGACGACATTCTCGTATACTCTACTAGTGAAGAGGAGCATGAAGACCACCTCAGGAAAGTGTTATAGGTTTTGAGAGAGAACCAGTTATATGCCAAGCTCAGCAAGTGTGAGTTCTGGACGGATTATATTTCATTTTTGGGTCATATCATATCAGGAGCTGGAGTAGCAGTAGATCCCAAGAAGGTAGAAGCAGTAGAGAGCTGGCCAGTACCCAAGACCGTAGCTGATGTACGAAGTTTCTTAGGATTGGCAGGATATTACAGGAGATTCGTATCGGATTTTGCAAGACTTTCAGCACCCATGACCCGCTTGACACGGAAAGATGTGCCATTCGTCTGGTCGGCAGAGTGCCAGGCATCATTTGAGACCTTGAAACAGAAGTTGATATCAGCGCCTATTCTTACATTGCCAGTTGGACCCGGAGGTTTTACAGTATATTGTGATGTGTCAGGTAAAGGACTTGGATGTGTCCTCATGCAGCATGGGAAGGTGATAGCGTATGCATCTAGGCAGCTTCGGGACCACGAGAAGAATTACCCAACTCATGACTTGGAGTTGGCGGTAGTAGTATTTGCTTTGAAGCTATGGAGGCATTACTTATATGGTGATCGAGTGGATATGTACACGGACCATAAAAGTCTGAAGTACATCTTTACTCAGAAGGAGCTGAACATGAGACAGAAAAGATGGTTGGAGTTGATCAAGGATTATGACGTGGAGCTTCAGTATCATCCAGGCAAGGCTAATGTGGTAGCAGACGCTCTTAGCAGGAGAGGCAGCGCATTTATGTTGACAACACAGAAGCACATCTTAGAGGACCTTCAGGAGATGGGCATCGAAGTTATACTTCCTAGTGATATAGGAGTTCTAACAAGTTTACAAGTTCAATCCGACTTGGTAGACAGGATCAAGGCAGCTCAGGCACAGGACCCAAGGATTCAGAAGCTTAGGGCAGAATGTGAGTCAGGACTCAGAAAGGAGATGCAGATTCATGAGGATGGTATACTTAGGTTTGGGTCACGTCTATGTGTGCCTAGTGGAGATATCAGACAGGAGGTTATGACAGAAGCTCACAGTTCTCAGTATTCTATATACCCTGGAGGGACCAAGATGTACCAAGATATCAAGCAGCACTTCTGGTGGAACGGGATGAAGAGGGAGATAGCTATATTCGTTTCCCGTTGCTTGGTATGTCAGCAAGTGAAAGCAGAACAGCAGAGGCCAGCTGGGTTATTACAGCCACTTCCTATCCCGGAATGGAAGTGGGAGCACATCACAATGGACTTTGTGACCGGTTTACCGAGATCACCAAGTGGTAAAGATGCTATTTGGGTGATAGTAGATCGGCTTACAAAAGTGGCACACTTTCTTCCTTTTAGAGTAGGGCAATCTACAGAAAAGTTGGCAGAGTTGTATATGCAACAGATAGTCAGGCAGCATGGAGTCCCTGTCAGTATTGTGTCCGACAGAGATACCCATTTTACATCGCATTTCTGGAAGAGCTTACATCATAGTCTGGGCACCAAGTTAAGATTTAGCACGGCTTACCATCCACAGACGGACGAGCAATCAGAAAGAACAATTCAGACTTTAGAAGATATGTTGCGAGCTTGCACCCTAGATTTTGGAGGATCTTGGGAGAGCCACCTGCACATAGTCGAATTCTCATACAACAACAGTTATCAAGCCAGTATCCAGATGGTGCCATTCGAAGCTCTATATGGTAAGAAGTATAGATCGCCACTAGCATGGGATGATATCGGGGAGAGGAAGATGTTAGGCCCAGAAATGATTGTTCAGACAGTTGAATTGGTCAAAGGAATTAGAGAGCGACTTCGAGTTGCACAGGACCGGCATCGTCATTGGGCGGACCAGCAACGTAGACCGCTAGAGTTTTCTGTTGGGGACCACGTGTTCTTGCGAATCTCACCTACCCGTGGGGTCATTAGATTTGGCGTTCGCAGGAAGTTGAGTCCGCGATACGTAGGACCATTCGTTATCCTTGATAGGGTAGACGATGTTGCTTATCGTTTATCCCTTCCACCTTCGTTACGAGAGGTGCACGACGTATTTCATGTATCTCAATTGCGAAGGTATGTATCGGATCCCAGCCATATCCTTGATCATTCTGAGTTGGTTGTTGGTACCAACTTGTCTTACGAGGAGCAGCCGGTGTCCATTTTGGACTGGAGAGAGAAGATACTCAAGAACCGAACAATTAGCCTTGTCCGGGTTGCTTGGGGTCATCACTCATTAGGAGAGTCAACGTGGGAACGTGAGGATGATATCCGATCACGGTATCCACATCTGTTTGACTCACAAGGTATATTTCTTCCCGTGTACCTTGATTGCCTTAACCCCTTATGCTTGTCACCTCATAGATAGAATTACTCGATATCATAGATTATTAATATAGATATGTTATCTGCTAGTTAAACATTGAAGAATGATTACTTTCTCAAGTTTCTTGTACCTAGATCAGCTCGATTTTTCCTATCCTGCTTGGATTTGAAATTTCGAGGACGGAATTTATCTAAGGTGGGTAGAGATGTCACTCCCCGTTCCCGGAATGCGTATTTTTATACGTATACCGCTTGCCCGAATTTATTTAGTATCTGTCATGCATTTATTTTATATTTAATTCTTTTAATTTCATGCTAATTATTTTTCTGTATTTTATTTTCTGCTTTTTCTTGGCTCTTGGTTCATTTCGGTTCATGGTAAACCAACTTGGTTCGGTTTGGTTCAACATGGAAAGGAATGGATGGCTTGGATTTGGTGGAGAGAATGAATGGTGGAGATCCACTTGACCTTGATATAAAACTTCTTCTTTCATTTTCTCTCTTCATTTATTCACATTTACTCCTCCACCAAACCCTAACCCACCTGTGAGAGACAAGTACATCTTGCACACCATGAGGGATTTCATGCATCCCCATTTATTTTTAGTCTATGTTGTTCATCTTCTCATCCTCTACAAGTTTAGGTCTTGAAGTTTTTGATTTCCATGGATGGTTGGGTGTAGATCTAAGTTTTAAGTTTTGGTTTTCATATAGATCTTATGGTTTTGATCTATCAAACTTTGTTGTTTTCGAAAATAAGTGGTTCCATGTTGTAGAGAATTTAATTCTACCAAATTTTGGCTTTTGAAAAGTTAGATTCCAATTTATTTTGAGGAAGTTATAGCCAAAACAATTTTGGTCAAACTTCTATGTTCATCTGCAGCATGAGCCGCATGTCGCAGTAGAGCCGCATAGATGTCGCGGTTGGGCAGCATGAGCCGCATGTCGCAGTAGAGCCGCATAGATGTCGCGGTTGGGCCGCATGAGCCGCATGTCGCAGTAGAGCCGCATAGATGTCGCGGTTGGGCCGCATGAGCCGCATGTCGCAGTAGAGCCGCATAGATGTCGCGGTTGGGCCGCATGAGCCGCATGTCGCAGTAGAGCCGCATAGATGTCGCGGTTGGGCCACATGAGGCCGCATGTCGCAGTAGAGCCGTATAGATGTCGCAGTTGAGCCGCATATGGTGTCGCAGTAGGCCGCATGAGCCGCATGTCGCAGTAGGTCCGCATGCATGTCGCAGAATAGGCCGCATATGCCTATTTTGGTTATTTCTGACTGTTATATGTCCTATTTTGACTGAAGTATGGCTAGAATTTCTTTCAACTCCTAACATGAAAGTTGTAGATCTTTTTCTTGGCTTCAAGAATGTATTACCAACTATTTTATGCTAGTTATAGACTCGACCATGCTTAAGACTAATTTGACTTTCATGCCTTGTCACGAATTGACCCCGACTGTTACTTTGACTAATAATTGATCATGCGTTCCTAGTTGGAACTAAGAGACTGGCTAGTCGTTTTATTGAATTGAATGAATGAGACACGTTCATATTAATTATGAACTATTATAATCGACTGGCTGATCTCGAATATTGACATACAGGCACATGCAGGCTTCAATTTATTTATTGATTTATTTATTTATTTTACAAAAGCAGCATGTGTACTTTATGGTCAAGGCATGATTACTCCGTGGTTAGTTCTGATTGTTGCATTACGCTATGTAAGACCTGCAACCTAATCGCACTGGTATCGTTGTAGAGTTGTGCATATCGTACCCTGTATGAAAGTACTCATTTGAATGACCATGACCCACGGCATGGGATTTTACTTAACGTAGAGACAATTAAGTTAAATAAAATAATGATTGTATGGAGAGAATGGATTCCTGAGTTCTTACATGGCAGCCCTCTTGGGACTAGTAGTGCCCGACAGGCCGGCTGGTCCCCACAGATACTGCAAATCTGCCACACGGGCAGGGAGCGGTATATGGTTATATTATCTATTGTATATTGTATATTGATGAAAAAAAATATATATTGTATATTGATGACGGGCGTCCTGCTGGGACTCGTCTAATTCATGATTGGCGTAATTGATTGACTGGGTAAACTAGCCTTGCTTGCACATAGTAAGAACTGAGGAATCTCTATTGCATAATTCCAGGATAACTTGGAACTCACAGTAGCAAGCCGTAGTAGTTGAATGGCCGTTTAAATTAACTTGTTTGTGTACTGTATGTCCTCTGTTATCTAACTAAGATGATCAGAATGTCAGGACATGACGTGCCAACTTCTGTCCTTGTTTGGTTGGGAGGTTGGTTCGAAGTGTCGTGATACTATGTGAACCCCAGTAGAAAGCAGAGATCTATTTATCATATTTTTTCATTACTGGTTTTAATCCCTCATATCGTGCTTCCTTGCGGTACTTGCTGTTAGAGGTCTAACCTCTCTGGTTTTGCATGGCCAGATTTAGAGCCGGTCCCCGAGGATCCAGCTTACTTCTACCTCCACGATGGTCAACACTAGAGGAATGATCGCAGGAGGGCTCGAGTAGGTTTTCTTACTTCCCCGCTCATTTTGTTAAATACTTTATACTTTGTTGTTTGGCACCGACATGTTAGTCGGATTGTCTTGTGCCTACTTTTGCATAATTGTAACTAAGTCAGGCTGCAGCTGATAACAATTGTGTATACTGACTACATCATCTGGCTGTGTTTTGTAAAGCCAGATATCAAGAACATTTTGACTGAGCGTTTGGGACGCCTTACTGCTTTATCTTACATGTTCTCTATTTCTATTTTTTGTTTGAATGATTGAGACAATAGATGTGAAGTGACCATAGGAGACTTTCATGTAGTATGCACCCCCTCGTCTTGTTAGACAGCATTGATCGTATTATACGGTATTCATCTACCCGTAATACGTAGCTGGCTGAGTCATTCTTCCGCTCTCCAGTATTCTGGTTATGGGGCATGACAGCAATCCTTAAAGATGGAATTTAAAGTTCCAGGGGTAGAACTGTTTCACAGTCGTACACCAAAGAGAAGGGTGTACACCCTGTACGGTTGCGGACCGTAGTACGGTAGGCCCAAAGACATTCCCTAAGCTTTTTACTCCAGTTTCGTTTGTTAGTAGACACAAACTTCTTGAGGAGCTTGATGATAGTCTTGTTGAAAGCTTCAGCCAAGCCATTAGCAGCAGGATTGTAGGCTGTCGAAGCGACATTGTCAATCCGATGATCATCACAGAACCTTGTGAATTTTTGACTGATGAACTGTGGTCCATTGTCGTGAATGATTCGTCGAGGTACACTAAACCTGTAGATAACATGGTGTTTGACAAAGTTGATGACGCTGTTGGTTTTGACTTCAGCCAAGGGTATAGCTTCGGCCCATTTGGAGAAGTAGTCGGTTATTGCTAGTATGAACCGATATCCCCTATAAGAAGGAGGATTGATGGAACCTATAATATCCATGCCCCAAGCTTCAAAAGGCCAGGAAGCAGCAGTCGGATGAAGGAATTCTGATGGTTGATGAATAAAATATGCGTAGATTTGACATGCTCGATATTTCCTTGCATATTCGATGGCATCAGATACCATAGAGGGCCAGTAGTAACCCATGCGTCGGATATGATCCTGTAGCTTAGGACCAGGTTAATGTGCTCCGCAGACACCATCGTGAGCTTCACGCAATACTTGCTTCGCTTCATCACCAGCAAGACAGCGCAAGAGTAGACCGTCATAAGTCCGTCGGTAAAGAGTTTTGGTGGTCTTATTATAGTAGAATCGCAGAGACCGCCGACGAATACTCGTAGCTTCCTTAGGATCTTCAGGGAGTATATCATGAACTACGAAGTCGATGAAAGGAGTTCTCCAATCTTCACTGATAACATTGACTTTAGTAAGATTACTGAACTCAATATTACGATTATTTTTGATGCAGAATAATTTTTGATTAGAGACAACTACCACTTGCTGTCTTTTGATAGGGATGGCTAGGACTGCTGCAAGATTGGCCAAAGCATCGGCTTCGATATTGTAAGCTCGTCGGACATATTCGATGAAGAAGGCTTTGAATGATGTAGCCATGCTGATTGCCGCTTCATAGTAAGGCACTAGATCTTGATGGCGAACTTCATAGGTTCCTCTAACCTGGTTAACAACCAGCTTGGAGTCACCATAAACTTCAAGATATTCAATGTCCAGTTGTTTAGCTAACTGAAGGCCAATGAGTAGAGCATTGTATTTTGCTACGTTGTTGGAGCAAGGTTCATATAAGGAGTAGGCTCTTTGAATAGTTGACCCGTCTGGAGAAACAAGGACAACTCCAACTCCTGCAACAATGGCACCATTAGGTCCAATCCTGGATGTACCATCAAAGAATAGACGCCAAGTACGAAATTCTTCGAAGCTCATATTTGATTCCAATGTCTCGTTTGAAATTTCATCATAAAGTTTGGATGTTTCCGGAACAGGATGAGCTGCTAAGAAATCTGCCAGTACTTGACCTTTGACAAACTTTTGAGGAACATATACCATGTCATATTGGGCTAGCAGAATGGCCCATGTAGCCAGTCGAGAGTTGAGTGTGCTAGGCTTCTTCATCAGTACCCGAAGAGGATTAACTCGGGATATGACATGAATAGTTTGGCCAATGATGTAATGTCGAGTCTTTTGAACAGCGAACATAAGAACTAGGCATTCTTTTTCGACCGGACTATATCGGTGTTCGGCACCAATCATAGTTCGACTGAGATAATAGATGGCCTGTTCATGACCTTCTTTGTTCTTTTGGGCAAGTAAAGCACCCAATGAATGATCCATAGCACGAACATACATTAAGAATGGTATGCCTGAAATTGGTGGCGCCAAGACTGGCGGGTTCATGAGATATCGCTTTATATCGTCAAATGCTCGTTGACATTCTTCGGTCCAAATGAAAGATACACCCTTCTTCATTAGTTGAGTAAATGGTCTGCAGCGTCCAGACAAATTTGAAATGAACCTCCTGATGTACGCAAGTCGACCTTGGAATCCTCGTAGCTCTTTTAGGTTGCATGGAGGACGCATCTCTTAAATGGCTTTGATCTTCTCGGGATCCACGTGTATACCCTTAGAGGTAATGACGAAGCCGAGAAATTTGCCACTAGAGACACCCAAGAATGACTTAGTGGAATTCATTTTGAGTTGATGTTGGCGCATCAGATTGAAGATAGTTCTCAAGTCTTGGATGTGATCTTCCTTTAGACAACTTTTGACAGCAATATCGTCGATATAGCATTCGACAGTCTTGCGTAGATGATCTCGAAAGATGGTACTCATGGCTCTTTGGTAAGTTGTACCAGCATTCTTGAGACCAAATGGCATCACAGTATAGCAATAGACTCCGCGAGGAGTGCGAAAAGAAGTATGTTTTTCATCTTCAAGATTTATCCGAATCTGATTGTATCCGGAGAATCCATCCATGAAAGATATCCTTTCGAACCCACAGGTGTTATCAATCATGACGTCCGTGATAGGGAGAGGAAATTCATCTTTTGGACAGGCTTCGTTAAGATCCCGAAAGTCGATGCAAACACGAACTTTGCCGATTTTCTTCAAAATTGGGACGACATTGGCTACCCAATCTGGATGTTGTTCTTCTCGAATAAAGCTACAAGCGATGAGCTTCTTGACTTCATCGTCGATTGCATCCATCATTTTTGGCTTGAAGCACCGTTGTTGTTGTTTGACCGGTTTTGCATTAGACAAGATATTCAATTTGTGAGTAGCAACTTTGGGATCTAGACCTGGCATGTCTTCATAGCTCCAGGCAAAGACATCAATGTATTCTTGAATAAGAAGAACTAATTCTTGCTTATCTGCCTCTGGAAGGTTCTTGCTGATGAATATTGGACAAGGTGACCCGCTTTCTCCTACATCAATTTGAACTAATTGATCTTCGGTAGGAGGTTCCCTTTGTTCAAATCGGAGTTCCCATTGGGTATCCATTCGTTGAGCCCAAGGATCTATTTCGGGATTTTCTTCAATATCTTTGTCATATCCTTCTGGAAGTTCAACGGAGACCATGTTAGAGGATATGATCAATCGATGAACTTGACCGATGCTGGTATCAGAATCCCATGATCTGGAATCAGAAGAGTTAGAGCGCTCCTCACTATCGGATTCGGAGACTGCTGGGGATAACGCCGGAGGTGAAGCATATCCGAGACCTCTTTTGGTCCTGCTGTAATACATCTCTGATTTTCCTTTCGGAACAACCGTACGGATAGGAGTTCTTCTACCCTTACCGTAGTTTAGGCCATTCTTGAAGTCATAACCCATCTTTCGGATGATGTCTTTTGATTATTGATTGTAACGACGGAGTTGAAGATGTCCCGTATCGTTACTTTTGCTATCATCCGTATAACTGAATTTTTGTTCTGGTCCTTTACTAAAAAGTATTGGACTCTCGCCTCTCTTTCGAGAAGGGACAACAAAGTATGAATCATCTGGGTGTTCGAGTAAGACTTCTGTTTGAAGAGACTGTACAACTCCTATTGTAAATGACTGAAAGCTATCTAACATATCCAAATAGCACTTAGCATGATAAATGACATCAGTATACTGGAAAGGAGATGCTTTTTCATTGATTTGTACAGCTGTATTTACAACAGGACCTTTAGCCTTAGCAGGCTTAGTCAGATTGATTACAAGAGGGGGAGAAGAAGAACGTGGAGGAGGATTGGGCTTGTTATGACGGAGGTCGATAACAAGCGGCTCAGAGGAGGTGAGCTCCCTTTTATCCTTGTTATGAGATAAATCAATAACAAGTGGCTCAGAAGAGGTGAGCTGCCTTTTTTCCTTGTTACGACGTAAGTCGATAACAAGTGGCTCAGAAGAGGTGAGCTCCCTTTTTTCTTGACCATCATCAGTTGGTTGCTTCTGGACTGGCAAGTGAATAGCCAGTGGTCTGGAGGATTGAGGACGAGAAACACGTCCTTTGACAGGTATGATGAGGGTGTCATTAGGCACTGCTTCTTGTTCTTCTTCAGTGTCCAGAGACAGTACTACCTTCATGAATTCATCCTTATACATGCGAGCATCGTTGTAGTATGCTTCGACACCTTTGAAAGGATAGAGATCAGCAATCTCCTTTTGAACCTCTCCATTGTCATCGACATATTTGAAACATTGATGGAGAGTCAAAGGAACAATGTTATGTTCATGCAGGAATGGTCTCTCCAACAGAGCATTGTAAGAACAACCATGGTTGTCTATGATGTAGAAGGTGACCTTTGTGCGGAGATTGCCTATTTGGAGTTTTAGGCGAATCTTGCCCAGAGGCTCACTCCTTCCCTGGTTGAACCCGAAGATGGTGGTGATTGTACTGGAAAGACTATGTACTGGGATCTTCAGTGCATCTAACATTGTCTTCGGCATATTGCTGAGGGCAGACCCTGGATCTATCAGAATACGATCGACTTTCATCGAGTCGATATATCCTGTATAGTATAGAGGACGGTCATGCCTATTGTCTTCCATCAGCATGTCATCATGTGTGAAGGTAATGTTTGGAATTAACTCTAACACACTATGACAATGGAGGCAAGAGACTGGCTCTACTTTTGGCTTCTGCAGAAGGGTTAAACAGGTTTCTGCCTGCATTAGAGCTTCACTCAGAGTTTTTCGAGTCTCTTTGGAGAGGCGCAAGAGCTCGAAGATTGACAGGCTGGCCGGTGTATTGGCTAGTTGGGCCAAGATATCAAAGTTGTAAGGCTTTTCAAGTCCAGAAGGAGAGGACTTCTTCAAAGGTTTGTCGAAGCGGACTTGTTATTTGCCTTTGTCGGCTGCTGTCGGTTTGGGAGGAGTAGGTTCTACAACCGGTGAGGATGTAGCAGAAATGTCCTCAGTAGAAGCAGGTTGCACTGGAGCAGACTCAGAAGAAGAAGCATGATTTTTTTGAGTCTCGAGAAGCTCCCGTAGATAGGCTTTCCCTGATCTGGTGCCCAGCAGGATTTCCTCGTCAACTATGGAGTTAAAAGACACCATATTGCAGATTTTTGTTTTGCCCTTAGAGCGTTCTTTCTTCTTGGAGGAAGAGGGAACTTCGAACTCTGAAGCAAGATCAGGGTGAATCCACATAATCTCGCCATTGTCAAAAGACAAGGGGACAAGACCTTCACTTCGTGGAGGAGGGAGATTCTCGATCTCAAGAGTAGCTTTGGGGATAGGGATGACACCGTACTGTACCATCTGCAGAGGAAAGTCACCGAACTGAACTGAGACCATGTTCGCGGTAAATATCTTCTCGTCTTGCTGCAGAGTGACAACACCAGCGTTGACTAGCTCTTGAATTTTGCCTTTGAGCACATAACATGCTCGAGTGGGATGCCCAATGAACCTGTGATAGACATAGTATTTGGGATGATCAGTCTTACCGACCTCATCAGGCTTCTTTGGGTCTGGGAGTTGGAGCTTATTGCTTTTGATCAAGCAATCAAAGATGCTCACGGTGTCATTCTCGTCAAAGGAGTACTCTACTTTCGGACGAGGTTCCCTTGGTGGAGGTGCAGAAGGAGTAGAAGCAGACGTAGGTGGAGCTACGTTGACAGCCAGAGATTCTTTGTTCTTCAGGTTGATGTTCAAAGTCTCTTTTCTCTTGCGGTTGTTCTGGCGATTACCACCACCCGATGTCTGATGTTCGTCTCGGTCGGGGTTAGACATGTGTACCCCTAGCTATTTAAATTTGTCAGCACTAACTTCAGCTGTTTTAGCGTTGACAATGAAGGATGGCCAGTCTTGGAACTGAGTTGACCCCGTCCACATGCTGATGATAGGCAAAAGATTTGCCTTGCAGGTGTCTATAGTCACAGCGGCCGGAGTCCCAGGAGGCATTTTTAAAGCTTCTCGGCGGAACCTTTCAATAAAACTCTCAGCGATTTCATTATGCCTTTGTTTGATTTTATTAAGGACTGACATGGTCATGTCGTTGATCCCCTCATAGAATCGTTCCAAGATGATTTGTTTTAGACCTGAGAAAGAGGTAATACAGCCATCGGGCAAGCTTCTATACCAATCGTATACTACGCCAGCTAAACAGCCGACGAATACCCTGGTAAGAAGAGCGTCATTTGGCTGAAGTTGGACAGTCATTACCTCAAAGTGGTTAATGAACTGACTGGGAGAAGTGCTGCCATCAAATAGCAAAATTGTTGGAATTTTGTACTTTGGAGGAAATGGGACTTCCTTCCATTCAACTGGGTAGGGTTGCTTGATCCCCAACCTTTGTAAGTTGTCCTTCTCTTTGAAAGCCTCAAACTGAGTACGCAGGAGTTTGACAACTTCATTAGCATCCTCCAATGATGTAGAAGGAGCAGGCTGAATCAGAGTGTTAGGGGGAGGAACAGCGTGGTAAGCACTACCCCCAGCACCTGACTGACTAGGTGTAGGTTGAATTGGTACAGGGGGTACTTGAGGAGATGCTACCCCCAGCCCTGTATTGACAGGCACCGACGATGCTATGATCTCAGGATATACAGCAGGTACAGTCGGTGGTACTGTATGTTGTGCTACGATGATAGAATGCATACTTGTAACCATTTCAGCCGTGGTCTTCAACTTGTCTTCTAGTGCAGCTATTCACTGTTCTTGACTTGTTGAACTGGAAGCATCTGGGTCTTTAGTGACAACATAAGCCGTCACTTCTCTAGGTACAGTGGAGGACACTGTCTGTTCAGAACTTTCGCTGTATGCATCATAGTCGGAGAAAGAATCATCTCCTGAGTAAGAAAGAGGAAGATGACCGGAAGGATCTTGAAGATTCCTTTGACCGATTGTGTCTTGGCTTCGGGATCTGGTATGTCGAAATACTCCTTCAGAAGATTCTTGAAGTAAATCTAAATACCGCTGACTGGGCCTGCGAGGCTTGCCGTGCTTGGAGCACTTCCTACCCCCAGTGTCTCTAGAAGTCATGTTGACGGAAGCGTACAATACTTCGTCTTCATCTTCTGACATAGGTTCAGATGTTGTAAAATTTAAACGATCGAAGACAGATCGTTTTGTTGTCTGACAACAACACTTGATGACAACCTTGTGATTACAATGGTGTATATTGAGATGTTGTCCCGGAGGTGTTGAGATGTTGTCCCGTTTTTGCTTGAGGTGTTCTCGGAGATCGGAAACAATGACAGGACGAGAAAAAGTCTGGAGGATATGTTCTTTGACAACATTCGGAACATGGTTCCGGTTCTTTAAATGTTTTGTCCCTTGAGTGTACAAGGAAGTGCTCACTTCATTAGCATAGGTGTCAGGATTTTTAATCCTAGAAGTTTGTCTCTGATGCTGGTTAGTCTTCGGCATTGGCTGTTTATGTTTCACCGAAGTTGGTCTGTTGAGATAAGTCCTTAGATCAGCAAATTCACTCCCAGGGGTTTCTGTCTAAGACACCAGCAACTTTTCCTGTTTTGAGCGGGATATCCTGAGTGTCGGGAGATCTTGGAATTCTGCTACCGGAGTAGGCAGAATACCTCTTTGATCAGTAAACTTTCCTTTGGCAAGGAGGGAAGAAGAACCCTTGTTTGAGAGAGTTCTTGCACTGATGGGTGCCGGAGCACGTTCAGATTGATCTTCTACGGTAAAAACCGAGGAAGACTGAGAAAAGACCAAAGGACCTTTTTTTTGTTTTGTGAAGAAGGGTTAGCTAAAGAGCGTTTTTCTCTGTTGTCTTCCAAGTCGTGGGACGAGGAAGTTTGAGAAAAGACCAACGGGCCTTTTCCTTTGTTCTGAAAAGGAGGAGGAATAGTCAACAGACTACCCCCAGTGGATTGCACTGGAGCAACAAGATGCTTGGGAAGGGAAGCAGAGTTTTTCTCCTTGCTGTGAGAAGAAGAGAGATTAGCCAAAGGGCTGTCCCTCTTAGACTGCGCTGGCACAGTTTGCGCAGGAGTTGAAGTGGCAGTAGGCACACTGGATGGTTGCGCATGAGAAGCTTTGACAGATGGCCTTCTGGCCACAGACACTGTGGCTTGCGCAGTAGGAGTCTTGACTTCAGAGTGCTTGAGTTGCACTCTGATTGCTGGAGTGGTGAACTGCGCAGGAAGAGTTACAGCCAGCTGCGCCAGAGGAAGAGAAGTCTTGCACTTTGACAGAGCAGCATAAGAAGTGGTTTATGCACTGGTAAGAGGAGCAGTATACTGCGCATAGGCAGTAGAGGCAGCAGACTGCACAGCAGTTTTGGGAGCAGAGGCAGCAGACTGTGCAGCAGAGACTGCAGACTGCGCAGAAGATTGTGCAGATGACTTTGGAGTCCACACTGAACAGACTTTGCTCTTGGCAGAAGTCGCAGTGCGACGAGTAGTCCCAGAGTTGATCATCACCTCGTAGGCTGTCTGGTTGACCTTTACAACCAGCGTCTTCTGCGTCTTTCCGATAGACGCAACGTCACATTGAGTTGTCACTTCCTCGTCGGAGGAGAAAGTCGTCCCCAGCAGAGTCGTCATTTTGTTTGTAAAAACAAAAGTTGTTCTTTATTTCACAAACTTTGTAAGAAAAATACAATAGAATTATGGGAAAGTACAACTATAGGAATCCGATCTGAAGACGATCGCTTTATCCCTTGGACGATGTGAACTTTAAAGACGGTAGCCTCTGAAGAATGCAGCAGCACTTTGGCAAGAACTCCTGTTCTCTGGTGATGACTTAAATGATCTCTGATCTAATCAGGGATGATCTGGGAATGATAATGAAGGACTTGAAACTCTATTTATAGAGTTCTGAAAATAACTAATTTTTAGTTATTCTGGATTGTGCAGGATGGATTGTACAGACGTTGGACTGCACAAGCAGCAAACTGCGCTGACAGTTACTCGATCGTGGACCAACTGTATGAGATACGTGGCATTGTTTGATTGAAATGCGCTTGGTCGTGTACAGACGGTTGCCACGTGGTGAGCAATTGATGGCATGTAGGCCACGTATAAATTGTCAGTTGTCTTGATGGAGTGCGCCACATGAACTGCGCTGGCTTCAGACTGCGCTGAGATTGAATTGTGCTGTAGGAAGTCTGGCAGATTGCGCTTCGATTGGGCTGATAGCTTGCGCTGCCTGTACAGCTGTCCTCGAGCGCTGTGCTGCACGAAAAACGAACAGTTTTCTCGTTCTTCGGGCTGTCAGCTGTCAGAAGATCTGATTTTCTGTCAGATAATGATGACGCGGCCACATCAGCTAGCGCACTTGGATGTGTGCATAATTCAGCTTGCGCACTTGAATTGTTACACAATCTGTTTCCTGTGCCGTTCACTTGAAGGATGCACAACTTGATTTTTTTTGCTTTTTTGATGTGTGCAACTTAATTTTTAGGACCTACAGTTCTCCATCTACAAGGATCTTGCTTTGAGATTGTTAGTCCTGGGGCTTGATCAAAGATGGTAGAACTAGATGTCGAGATCAGAGGTTCAAACAAACGTTTCCTTTATGATTATTCTCGAGATCCACGAGGAACACTATAATATAAATCTGATTACAAAAGTAACAATAATCAGAAAATAAATCTCACGTCCTTCCTCGTAATCACAGTTGCTGACGGACAGAACTGAGTTACAACTCAGAGAAAGGAGAAAAAAGAAGAAAGAAGAAGATGAAAGGTTATTGCTGGGTGATTAAGATCACCGTTGCTCAAAGCAAGATTTGCCCCACCATGATATGCTTCCAGGAACCAGCAAGTTCACAAGAACTTATGGAACGCTCGTAAGTCAATATTTGAGTCTTGAACGGACTTCCTGGACTTTACGGACTCCCTTAACTCTCTTCTTGGTGCATTTTCCAAAGGAGGCCAAGGGGCTCTATTTATAGAGTGGAGTGAGACTTCACCTTTTCTCCTATCCGATGTGGGACTAAAATTCTAATACTAAAAAATAGAGTTTGATATTTTAGATCATCCCACAATCAGCATAGTAGTGTGCCAGTCCATGCCTACCTCCCGAACACTCCCGTGCATGCACGAGACAATCTGGAGTCCGTGTCCGAGTCTGAGTCCGCACAACAAAAATTAACTTGCATCCTTGTTGGAATTAATCCTTTTTTCTTCTAGAAAAATACTCCCACATGGCACACACTGTGCCCCACCATACCTCATGTGCACACCTCAACACAAGCAATGCATTATATTGAGATACTCACCATTTGGTGTAGCCGATGTGGGACTATGTTTCCTAGTCTAAAGGCAAAAACACCAACAAAATGAGCAAGCCGATCGCGAGCTGCTCGAAGCTCGGCTCGATAAAAGCTCGTTTGAGCTTGGTTCGTTTTACTAAATAAACAAGCTGAGCTCCAGCTTCAGTTTCGAGCTCGTTTAATAAGCGAGTCAAGCTCAAGCATAGAAGTACTCGGCTCGTTTGAGCTCACGAGCTGGCTCGTTTAGAATCTCGTTTATGAGCTTGTTTGTTCTTTATTGAATTCTAATTTTATATATATTTATGCATTATATATTTACATGTTCTTAATAATTGATATTAAGGACTTTTTTAATTAAATTTTTATAAATAAATTGTTAATATTACATGTACTTGAATTCAAACCTAACTAAATTGAAATCGAGCTCGTTAAGCTTGAAGTAAAGTTGAGCGAGCTTGATTTTGAGCTTATTGAACTTGTTTATCAAGCTTGAATCAAGCTTGCTTATCAAGCCAAGCTCGAGCTCAAACCAAGCTAAGCTCAAGCTTAATATAAACAAGCTCGAGCCAAGCTCAAGCTGTAAAATAAAAAATTTATCGAGCTCGAGCTCAAGCTTGAGCTCGATTAATTATAGTGAAGCCAAGCTCAAGCTTACAAAAGCTTGGCTCGGCTTGGCTCGTTTGCAGCCCTCTTATACTTATACTGCCTAGTGACCAAATCTATACTATTATATAATTCAAATATAATAGGTATTTAGATTATATATGTTCTATTGATTCTTAGATAAAATTATTTTTATTTCAAGATTAAAAAAGTCATTTACATCATCCATTAATTTAAAATTTTAAAAATTACGTAGCCTGGACTTGGCAACTATGCTTTTACTAATTTGGTGTGTTTTTTAACCGACCGTTTATGAAGTATTCTAAAAACCTCTACTTGTTAGTTTATTTTTTAGAAACTGGCTTTGATTGGCTCAAAATACCCCAAAAGTCAAAATCAGAGTAATATAATTTTGGATGTCTTTATAAACACCCCAAATTGACGATTTTTTAGAATTTTTATTTATATCCCTCACCTAAAAATAAATTATATATACTAATACATTACCATATTTTCTCTTTTTCATCTTTGTTTTTCTACTTCTTTCAAACAAACTACAGCTACTTTTTCGGTAAGTTTTAAAAATCATTCTCTCTGCCTCCATCGAGGCGTTTCTATTATTTAATGTGTTTCTATTATTTTGATCAAATATGAACTTCTACCTCCCGAACCAAGCATGGACTAGGTGACAGTTCCCGTGCTCTGGACCGCTTTCCCTCCTCCATCGATATGTCTCACTTCATGCAGCCTTTGCAAATCCTATTTGGTTATTGCCGAAGTCGAACATTGTATGGTACACATCAATAAAGACATCTACAAGAATCCTGCATCAAGCAGACTTAGACATCGTAAATGAAACTTTAGGAGAGTATCCATTTGATCCTCCTCGTCTTCTTTCTCTCTCTCTTTAGTGAGAAAATCACACCAACATCTCTCACATTTTTCGCACTTTAGTCCTCCTAAAGGTACATATTTACTTAAACCTTTACAAACTTATGTGGATTTATTGCAAATTCTTTCAACGTTTCTTCCTTTCTCTTTCTTTTCACTTTTGTTGTTTCTTCTCTTGTAGAGAGGGAAAAATATTCCATATTTTTTGTAAATTCTTCAAAATAAAATTATATAGAGAGAGGCAGGGAATTATTTGATTGATTCGACTTCTCAATTCTAGTTTTTGGATTTGGGGAGATAGATTTGTCTTTTTTACTATTTCGAATTTGGGATGGGTTGATTTTAGGGTTATACTTTGAGAAATTTGAGCATTTGTTTGTTTTAATCTTTAGATTTATACTTTTTAACTTGAAGTTGAAAGGTATAGGTCTTTGGAAGGAACATGGTCTTTACCTTTTTGGGTTAAATTTGGCTGTGGGAAGAGCATTTGGTTGATTACTTTAGTAGTATTTGCTAAAATTGGATATTGATAAATTTACCATCTTTTGGTATTTTTTGGACATTGCTTATAATTAAAATGTAATCATTTTTTGTCTGGAAAAATATCTCAAGAATACTAGGAAATTGGATGGGGATTGGTCTATAATATGAGAATTTGTATTTTTTTTTTCTTGTGTGAAAAGCATTTGGTATTGTTGAAGGTTGAGAAAACTGCTATCTTTAGATTTTATAAGTTTTGGAACACCAACTATATTGATAAATTTTATAGCGAAAATAACGATTGTTATTTGTAAACATAATATAAATAATCTAAGTTGATAAGAAAGTATCAATTAATTGATCATAGTTTGTTTATGAACTGATTTTTAAAAAAATTTGAAATGACTATATTTTGAATATACGAGGAATTTAAAAAATATTATATTAATGGAAAGATAATATTTTTGAATTTTTATATACTCTAAGATTTGGCACATAAAATCATACAGTTCCTGTGTTTGAAGAAAAAAATATATTACTTATATAGTTTATAACTTAATTTGAAGTAATTTAAGTTTTATTTGAAGTAATTTAAGTTGGTAAGTGAGTACAATTAGTTGATTATAGTTTAGGTTATGAATTGGAATTTAAATTTGAAAATATTATATTTTGAATATGCGAGAATTTAAGTAAATATATATTTATGATAAGAGAGCATTTTTTGAACTTTCATATCCTTTAAGATTTGGTACATACGATCGTATAATTGTAATAAAACAATCAAATGCGCTACACATGCGACATGTGTGTTGTGGCACTAGTGTTCCTTTACTAAAATTTCTTTCAAATAAATAGGGAGTCAGTCCAACCAACTAGTCAACCCACACCTTCATGGGGGCCTCGTTATGTATTGTGTGCACGATACACTCAATTACTGACTCGAGCTCGTGTAGAACAATTCAAGAGGGCAAAACCATGATTTTATTTTTATCCCGAATTGAACTTAAAATGACATAATTTTTTTTAACAAAATGAATGTTGTGTCAGTATCGTCATATCATATATTTTCATGTTCATAACGTTCTGTGTCTGACCAATGTAGAACCGTGTCCAACATACTAAAAAAATAAAAAAAATCAACAAAATAAACTAGTTTACCAGGTAAATTCTTTTAGGCATAATTTTGAACGCTAAGAGTCTTTGGTGTCCTCTTTCACCGTCAGTATAAGACCCGCGATGTGACATAACTCGTCGAGGGTGCAAGAATTCATATGGCGAGGGAAGTGTCAACAATGAGGCTTGACATTGATGTTGTAGCTCCTCATTCAGCTATCGTTGCAGTCCGATGACAATGACACGATCTCAGTTATAACATGGATTCTCGATTGAAGACGAAGAGCAGGAGAGGAGAGGAGAGAAGGTGAGTTATTGAGAGAGAAGTTGAGTAAGAGAGGAGCGTAGTACGGGGAGAGAGGATGAGGGGGACGGGGAGGAAGCGCTCGATAGCGGGGTTATAAAAAACATATAGTTTACAGTATACATTGCTTTTATACTGTACAGTGTAAATGGGACATGGAGAGAGAGAGAGAGAGATGGGAGTTAGGAATTTAAGAAAAGAACTGGGTTGTTGGAGTATTGGCTACCGTGACTCGTGTTGAAATTTCAAATAAAAATCTAGATGTGAACTGACATGTATAGAAAAATTGTGTGGGCTAGAGTCCAGCCCAGCCAATCGGTGGATATGCCCTTGACTGTTCGGGAGAGCCTATATTGATTTAAGTCGCAGAGTTATAACGAAGTTTTCAAGCTTGAGTTAGGCTTTATAATTACAAGGCCTGGTTTATAATGATTTGTTTCTAAAAAGCAATATCAAAGTTGCAGAAACATCTTTTGAGATCAAATTATAAAATCAAAAGTTTTTTTCATAATCAAACTATTTTTTCAAACTCAAACTAATTTTGTATGTAATTTTTCCTAGAATAATAAGGAAAAGAAGCTATGATTTGAAATTGTGCTCTCTTTTTTAAATAATTTTTTATTATAAATTATTGTTATCAAGAAATGTTTGTTTGGAGTGTTTTCTAATAAAAACAACAAAAATCCTAAGCAACTTATGAGTTTCTAATTTTTATAATCCATCAATAAAAAATTGTTACGCCCACTAAATTATGTGTTTAATAAGATTTGTGAATCGATGGTTCCTGTTTGGAGAAGAATCAACGGAATAACTAATAGCATTAAAACTGATCCAAGTGACCTTCTAAAAGCAACTTCTTGCGACTTGTCCAGAATGTCCATACATACCGTCGGTTCCAAGACCTAAATACATTTCTTCTTATTTTTTTAAAAATCTAAATGATCTAAATTAAAAAAAAAATTGAAATTTTCATATAGGGTAAAGAATTTTATTCAAATTGTAAAAAAAGTAGAAAGTTTAGTAAAATTGTATTCCGAGTAACGAAACGACATTGGAGATGGCGCGGGCTTGCAGCGAAGAAGGGACGCGCCATGGACGATGGCGTGCTGTGAGACTCATCTCACAGTATCGGTATTTATATACGGATACGTATTTTGTAGTGTATTTCGTATTTTCTTGGTTTTCGAAACACTTTAAATTTTTCTCAACTTATAGATTTTCTCCTTGATCGGCATACCGCCGGTATACCGGTATATACCGACGGCATAACGTCCGGGCAGATTTTCTACACTTTAGATATTTTCGATTTCAGATATTTTCATGAATAGTGTTTAGACATTTTCGTGAATAGTGTAGATGCACTCTATTATCCAATGGATATTTGGTTTTGTTTGAATGGCCATGATTGACCTAGACCTTGACATGGATCACCATCCGATGGTCAAGATTAATTTTCCATTCTATATATACCATTTTACTTTCTCTCTCCATCCTCTTTTCACTCTTCCTTCCTTCCCTCTTCACTTTCATTTCTCTTCCTCAAGTGCTTAGGAAGGCTTGGCCTTGTGGTCTAGAGTGTGGTTTCATACCTCTCTTGGTGGTGGAGTAGAAGATTAGGCTTGGAGCTTAACCTAGACAAGTACATCTTGCCAAATTCATGAACAATATTATTTTTGTTGTCATTTTTGTTTTTCTTGGTATTAAATGCTTAGAATTGTTCTAAACTCATTTTGTTAAGAATGTTTTCCTTGTGATTCTCGTCTATATGTATGTTTCTAAATTTGGTTAGAACTAAGTTTTGATTTTCTGTTAAAATCTAATATTGACTTAGTAGAAAAACTCGGTATCAAGAGTGATAGTGGTGTTACCATCATGGATCTTGGTCACATATTCATATATGAGGTCCTCACCAAGCTTGTATACATAGATTTTGAGTTTGGTGGAAATCGGAACCCGTTTCGGTTTTCCGAGAACCTATTTTTGGAGTATTTTGAGGTATTGATCTATCAAATCGTTGAATTTATGAAAACTAATACTCCCATGTTGTAGGGAATTGAATTTCATATGATTTTGACTTTTAAAAATCCGAATTTCGATTTAAAACAAAGTTTTTATGGCCGAAACAAGTTTTGAGTTTTCAAAAATCAACTTTCTGTGACGGTTCGGAAAATCCGTCGGAAATCCGCGAAAATACGTCGAAAAATTCGAACTTGCACCACAAAACTTCCTGTGACACTTCGAAAAATCTGCCAGTAATTCGTAGTAATCCGTCGGATAATCCGGTTAGGCTGTTTTTGTCTGTCTTTGCCTGTTTTTGTCCGTTTTTTTTTCTTCTATTTTTGATATTTTCTTTGATTGTAATGAATTCTTAACATGATTAGATGACCTTGTATAATTAGAGAATGATTGTACACCCTATATACACTTGACACTAGCTTATGTTCATATGTTCTCTATACTCACTATGTATTGCTATGTCCTTCCAGATTTATTGTACTTTACAGTCTATGCCATATCCAATATTTACTTAATAGTGACCCGTCGTGGTGCACTCTTGAACATGTCTCTTTCCTAGCTTGCATGATAGTGGCCTGTCATGGCGCACTCTTGATTCTAGTACATGTCTAGCTCCTTGATAGTGGCTCGTCGTAGCGCACTCTTGTCTTGATATTGTCATGTCTTGTTGTGGCTTGTTGTAGTGCACAATCTTGCTTGTCTTGTCCAGTCTTGCATGTCTCGTGTCTAGGATGGATTCTACGGAATGCCACACCCAGAATCCAACAAGAAAATGTTAAGGACTAAACAACTCGCTTGATTACCTTGATCATTGGAGACTTTTTCGGTTACCTGTTGCCCCTTTGGTCTTGGTCTTATATATATATATACATGGGATTTGGAGCTATCTGTCATGATGAGCACTCTTTCAGCACACCGTCGAGTGGAGCACTTCTCTAGGACACATGTATCTTACTACAGTGTGTCTGCTATACTTATTTTCTTTTGGCTTAGATCATTCAGGTAGCAGCAGACAGGTAACTGGAATCGAATTTCTCAAACTTGCATGTGTTAGTAATTGGGATTGTGGCAACCCTAGTTAGCTAAAGTATCAAGCCGTACTAATTGTTTGACCGTGATTGATGGATGGAGTCCATTCCTGTCTAGTCTAGTCTTGCTTCAGTTTATCTTATTGCAGTACTTAGCTTCCTGTCATTCCTTACATGTTATTTTTCCTACTACATGTTCGGCTTTACCATATGCTCACATGTCCAGTTTATACTATGTATTCACTTGCTATCCTTCTTGCATGTTCCAGTTTCCTTCCGTAAACACTATGGTACCAATTTTCTATTCTAGTCTCGTTTACTGCTTTTATCTTAGAGATGTTATAATTTACATGCTGGTTTTAGTTCATAGTTTGGCTTCCTTTGTGGTACTTGCTATTGGGGTTCTGACCCCACTGGTTTTGCATTGACCAGATTTAGTTGAGGAGCCCGAGGATCTTTCGGACCTTCCACTCGATGGTGACCACCCGAAGTACCAGGGGACTTGAGTGGGTGTTCTTTCTCTTACCCACTCTTTTTCTGTACATATTCTTTTGAGGCGTTTAGCCACCGAGCACGTGTTTAGCTCGTGTTTTGGACTTGACATTTGGCCTACGGGCTTAGGCATGATATTATATTTCTAGACTGCAGCTAGAGCTGATCATGTATTACTTAGTATTGCTAGTTCTTCATTTTGTATTACTAGCTTCATGATCATCTATATATTATAGTTTGGGACGCTCTACTGTCTTATATGCATGATGATCATATTCCTGTGCCTTACTTTTGGTCTGAGACTGAGATATCTAGGATTATGTGACCTAGGATTTGACTGTTGGTTTGTAGCAGTGACCCCCATCTATACAGCTTATACGTTGTTTCGGAGTACTGGAGTACTTTGGTATACGTAGCTGGCCTGGTCCGTCCCTACTTGCCGGTATTCTGGTTCTGGGGTGTGACACGCGCACATGGATGCGCCATGGATGGTGGCGCGTGTTGGAGAATCCCGCAGGGAGCCACCGCGCGCCATGCGCCATGGATGGTGGCGCGTGTTGGAGAATCCCGCAGGGAGCCACCGCGCGCCATGCGCCATGGGTGGTGGCGCGCACTGGAGAATCCCGCAGGACGCGCCACGAATGATGGCACGCGTCTTCCCCCCTCCATTACTTTGTATTCACAGCCAAGCAAACTTGAAAACAATTCATTTTGTACAAAACCCCTCCACAATTCTACTTTGCAACCTTACAACCCACTCTACTTTACCTACGAATGGCACCTGTGAGAAAGTAAACTATTTTGCATCCAAGCACCTTCTAATCATATTATTTTCATACTCCATCTAATGTGTCATTTAGAAGTTGTGCTTCTTCTCCCATAGTTGCAATCGAGACGTGGGGCTACTTTTCCGTAACCGGGTTGACTGGCGGTGCACGAACGGTATTCTCCAGCGCGCCACTGCCCATGGCGCGCGCCATGGTTGCAATCGAGACGTGGGACTACTCTTCCGCCTCCACGCGCGCCACTGCCCATGGCGCGCGCCTGCGGGATTCTCCAGCGCGCGCCACCACCCATGGCGCGTCCGTGTGCGCGCCATCATCCATGGCGCGTTCCTTCTTCACTGCGAACACGCGACATCTCCAATGTCATTTCGTTACTCGGAATACAATTTTACTAAACTTCTTATTTTTTTTACAATGTAGATACAATTCTTTATCCTATATGAAAATTTCTGTAAAAAAAATAACTCGTGTCATAATATATTGTGAGTTCATATTAAAAAAAAAAAATCCCAAACCCAGCCTAAACCATGAGACGATCCCAGCCGTTCATTTCTTTTCCATCCGTCCTTCTAAACGGCGAAGATGATCCGTAGGGCCCAATACTGATATAAAACCTAAGATTAGGGTTTGCTTGTTGTGTTTGAGAGAGGAGCGCGCTTCCCGTTCGGCGTCAATTAGGGCTAGGGTTTCGGCAGCTCCCCTCTCCTCTACGCAAAGATGGTACGCTTCTACTCATACGAAAACCCTAAAATTTTGAATCATTCGACCATGTTCTATGTAATTTTTATTAAGTTGACGTTGATAAGTATTTTTGAATAGGAGCATTTGGATCTCATTATTGATTTATTAAGACATTTTATAGGGTTTGATTACTCTAAATGTGCGACCTTTTAAAGTTAAGGTAGCATCTAAGAAACGGTGTCCTATCATTCCGTGTCGTGTTTGTTGTGTCCTGGAAATTAGTATGGTATCAACATGCAAATAGTAAGAAACTCCTTGTGAATTTTTTCTCACCCATTACTGGGAGCATCGTGATGAGAAGAACTGGTTTTCTCTTCAGATTTAGGCTTATAGTATACACATCAAAAACCTTAAATTTGATGGTATTTGGCATACAAGTAGATCAAACCTGAGTTAGATCATGTAAAATCTAACGTGGCATAAGACGAGCATAAGACGAGTGCAACGACGTGATCACAGCAACAATTTTTGGTCTCCTAGTATTTTTTTGGAATGTTCCTGACTACTTGTGTCTGATGTGGGTCATGCACGACGTGACACGGAGACGCATTGTCTTACGGAGTGCTTCTGTTCTTTCCTAGTGTAAAATCTAACAGATAAATATATAATGACCAATATGATGTAAAAAAAATTGAGATTAGGCTTTGCTGCTGTTGATGTAGTATTCAATCCGGAATGAAAGCTTTTGTAAACTTTAGGGTCTGCTTGGATTGAGGGGAAAAAAGCAGAGTTAAGTGGGGTTAAATGAGGGGAAGCTAAGTGAGGGGGAGTAGAGTCAATACATAGAACCTTGTTTGGATTGGAGGCAGAGTTAAATGGGGGTGTTTAATAACTCTAGCTTGGATTGGAGGTTTTGAGTGAGAGAAGGATTAATAAAAATATGATAGTTACCAAAATAACCTCTTGTCAAAATATCTTCACAAATTAGGAATCTAGGGATAAACATGTTGAAAACAAAAAAAAAATGGAGAAAAAATATATGATATTTTATAAAACAAATAAGGGGTATTTAAGACTTTTTAAACAAAATCCCTCAATCTTCCTCGTTAACCCTCTGATTTGGGGAGTAAAAAATGGACAAAATAGGGTGAAATAAACCCTCAATTAACCCTCTATAATTCTCCCTCCTAAACTCCACCATCAAACCAAACATAATTTTATTTTCCCCTCACTTAACTTTCCCTCAGTTAACTCTCTTAACCCAATCCAAGCAGACCCTTAGTGTAGCTGAAACTTTTTACTTGAAATGTGATGGAATTTAGTGCCCTTCGGAACTTTTAAGGTTTAGAAAAGAAAATTTGATGCAAAAGTTTCTTGAACTGGTTTTCCATGGGTATAATGACATTTAGACGTGTAAACATTGCAATAAAGAGGGGTTTTAACACTAGATATCGGTTGTCGTGAATGGCTCTCTTGTTTATTGGGCAGTGTAAAATGATTTGTTATGTGGAGTATTGATTGATTTTATACGTTTCTAAATATTATTGGCTAATGGACATGGCATATTTGTATGTCTACACGTTTTTGTAGTATGTTGTAATCCATGATTTATTCACAAAATATCCATAATTTTATTAGGTTAATTTGTCGAATAAACTTCCAAGTTTATGTATGAAGTTCACTTAGGGGGTGTTTGGTTGTTTGTAAATGGAAACCCTGGAACACTTGTTGCACCATTTTCAATGCAAGTGTTCCACCATTTTCATTGTTTGGTTTGATGTAACTGGTGGAATTGGTGCAACTAATGTTGCATTAGTTCCTCCGACTAGGGCAACATTTGTTGTGGCCAAAATGGTCGCTACACCACTTGTGGCAGCAAATGTAACACTGTTTACATTCTTTCAATGTTTCTCTCTTCAATAAATGTCATAAAGACATAAAAAAAATGGATTTCCATTTACCACAACAAAAGTTGCAAGTGGACATGCCAATTACATACTATACATGCCAATTAGATCATTCCAAACAATGGATTTATAAATCTCACAACATCATTTACATGCAACCGAATAATAGATTTGCAATAGTACTTACAACAACAAATGCTACATCAGACATGCAATATGTGCTGAATGGGAACTCCATTTACAGACAACCATACAGTTCAGTAATATTCAACAAACAATGTTATTGCTGCTTCTGTTTTCATGGTTGTTCTTTGTCTTTTTTCTTTCTTATATCCATCTCTCTTTTCCTTTATAATTTTACTAGAAAGATGTGGCACTTTGTCTCTCGCTATATTTGTTTTATAATCAAATGTTTTTTGAAATCCCAATTCATGAATTTATTAACAAGATTGGGATGTAGGGATTATCTCGTGAAGTGAAAATGTAACATGTAAATTGATAGAACTATTTCAATGTCTCTTTATTGTTTTTCACATTATCCCGCACTAGACCAAAATCTTCCTTGTTTCTTCTATTGGAACTTCCGCCGGACTCTGTTTGTTATTTATTTAATCATATTTTAAAGCTTTATATAACACTTGGCTACAGCTACCACAATAGATGAGCATTGCTGATTAAGATTAATTTGCATGCAATTGCTACTGCCTTATAGCTTTGTTTGTTTTGCTATATCTGTGCAGCCTGACTAATTTTGTGTCATATAAATAATTAATATAAAAGACACTTCTTCCCCTTAAAATTATGTCTCAAGCATGTTTCGTGTAGTCTCACTTTAATATTGTTGTCATTTGTTGGTTGCTTTGTTCGAATAGATTTATTTGACTTTGATTTTTTATGGAAAAATCTCGATGTTAAGTTTCTTAGTCTTACTAAACCTATCAAATTCAAACAATTCCTTATTTTTGACACATTATATTGTTATTTTCTTGACATATTATATTGTGATTTTATCGATACATTACATTGTGATTTTCTTGACACATTATATTTTGGAATCAGACTAAGAGAACAAAGAAAGCTGGAATTGTTGGGAAGTATGGTAAGTCCTCAGATTACCTTTATAATTCTCAGTCTGTAGACCTCTACTTTATAAATCCGTTGAGTACTGAATTGATTAACATTACAGGTACCAGGTATGGTGCTAGTTTGAGGAAGCAGATCAAGAAAATGGAGGTCAGCCAGCACGCAAAGTACTTCTGCGAGTTTTGTGGCAAGGTACATATTCCAAACAAACATACACCTGTTAGCCAACCTTCATTCTATGATGCGCCATTGCTAAATAAAAACAAGGGTCATTGATGATGCAGTATGCTGTGAAGAGGAAAGCTGTGGGGATCTGGGGCTGCAAGGACTGTGGCAAAGTTAAAGCCGGCGGGGCCTATACATTGAAGTATGATCCCCTCTGCATTTGTTTTAGTATGTTTGAAAGAGCATATAGATTAGGACTATTTTTGTTGGTTTTTCCTTAAAACATTGAGGACTCAATAAATTTACTCCACTATTTCAACATTCTTAGCTTTATCCACTGTCAATCAAACTATTTACAAGATTCTGAATCTTAGTAGGTTTCATGATAAATTCACATGCCTATCCATGTAATTTTCACGTTTTATTGAATGTCTTGTTTCTTTGTTGCTGTTTCTTTATTGCTAGTACGCTTATTCTGTTCATTTGCAATTTTCAGTAACACTTTATACTCGTAACACTTTTTCTTCAACCTTTTCTCTGAGTGCAAATTATTGTATTTCAAATTCATCTCAGTTTTCCGATCTATTTGGTTTATAAGAAAAACAGTTTCTTCAATTTTCAACTTAATTAGGAAAATCATCGCCATATAGCTTTTCACATCAGTATTTGGGATAATTAGAACTTAACAATGCTTTTGGTTCTTGCGAGGGACCAAAGCCTGGAATTTTGACATAAGTCTAGTATCCAAAGGAGTAGGTACATTCCTAATTATTAGTAACCAAGCAGCATAAATTGGAATTGCATGAATTTTCGTGATGTATTTCAAAGCCACAGCATTTTAATTGATACTAGGCAATTAAACATTCCTCACTGAATTATTCTCTACGATGGTAATGTTGTCTTTGGTTTGGTCTCTTTTAATTTTTTTGGCATATGGTGAAAACACTTCTCTAACTTATAATATACAATTCGTTTATTTTCTTTTCTTTTCAGCACCGCAAGTGCAGTCACAGTTCGAAGCACTATCAGGAGGCTGAGGGAGCAGACCGAGAGTTAAAAATTACTACTGGTATCAATTTTTTGGGATGTTAGCTTGTGATGGACTAGATATGTTTATTCACACTTCAGACAATTTTAAGAATTTCTGATTTTCTGTAGCAACATCGAGGATAATTATTGTAACTTTTGCCAGGCATATTTGCTACTTAGAGTATGTGCTTCTCTGTTTAAGGTGGTATTTCTTCAACTGTCGTAATCAGTGTAATCAATATATACATTGCCATCTATGTTGCACAAGTACAGATTAAGGCCTCGTTTTGTTCTCGGAATCACATCTGGTTGGGAAAGGAAAGTGATTATTTTCCTATGTTTGGATGCCATGTAGGAACTGAGGAGGAAATGAAAGTGATTCCAAATGGAAGGAAAATGAATTTTTCACTTTCTTTTCGAAGTTTTTTGACATTTTCAAACATCGGAAAGGAAATAAATGGAAATTGTAATTTTCCAAAGGAAAAGAAATGCCAAGGAATTGATTTCATTTCCCTTCCATTCTGCGAACCAAACGAGGCCCAAGGACATGATATGAGTAGACTCTTTGAATATGTACAATGTAGTTACATATGTTGCATGAATTGAGATGGGTAAAGACATGATGATTTTGGCATTGTCATCTATATTGCACAAGTACATGTAAGGACTTCTTGAAAATCTACAATGTAATTACATATGTTGCATGAATTCAGATGGGTACAGATATGATATGCATATAGTTTTGCCGTGTCCGAGTGCAATGCACTAGTAGGACAGGCTCTCTTCATAGCTGGTTTGAGTATGTTTGTGAAGCTTTTGTGTTGGGTAATTACAGCCCGATGCAAAGCATCCTTTACCTCTTGCTATTTGTCCTTGTTATGTTTGAATCCCCTTACCCTTGAAATTTGGGATTTGGTTAACATGTGCTCTAAGGACACATGTTAAGGACAATTAATTGATACCTTTTTTGTAGAAAATTGTTATTACATTTTAATAAAATGATTTTTTGTTTTCAAAAAGTTATCTAGACCTAGTAAAATAATTTATAAAATATTTCTTTCAATAATTAATTGTTTATTGGATTGAATGTAGACAACAATTTTTAAAAGCTATGAATTAATTATATTAATTATTTATTGAATGTAAGGGACACTTCAAAGCAAAAAATTATTATATTAATTATTTATTGAATGTAGATAATAATTTTTAAAATAAAAAGCTATTAATTAATTGTTCTTACAAGCCGTCAAGACCCAACTACAAAATATGTTTATTGTCACCAGATAAAATTTGATTCAAGTTTATTTATTTAGGTCAAGATTAGCTATGTTCTTTCCTCATAATTTGCCATTTCTTAGTTAACTTTAGTTTCTTTCTAAAAAATTTATATCCTAAATCAGAATCTAGTAGAAGTCTATGAATTTGAGGTCACATAATGATAAGGTTCACGAACTGGAGTAAAACTGAGGTTTTCATGAAGGAGACTTTCTAGCCCGAAGACTTTGAGCACAGAAATCTCTTCGCTCGATCAAGATCCACTAATCCAGCCTCACTGGTATGTGCTCCTTTAACCCTTATCTAAGCATACTAAATTTCAGAATCGAACTCGTAGGATTGCTAGATCAAAACTAAGCCGAAGCTAGCATAGTCAGAATTATGAAACTGGATAGAATACTCTCTGTCGAATGTCATTTCGGCAAATCAAACTTCTCCAACTCGAACCGAATGTACCGAAAGGAGCGTACGCTAATCAGCGATGTGTGAAATCTGACGGAACTCGAATCCGTTGCTCGAGACTAACGAATTTGGCATGTATTCGTCAAAACATACTGTATCATGGGTTTAGAATGAAAAGTAATTAGTTTGTGTACGCTCGTCAAGTCACGCATGGGTTTAGAATTGCGTCGTTGGACTTGCAACGTCAGACTTGTCCTGTGACACAAGTTTCGTCTAATTCTGAGATTGTCAACCTGGTTGTTTTATACATGTGAGCGCCACGATTCGACACGATGGACTTCTTTATCATCAACTCACCAGAATTAAATTCTGGAAGCTCCATTGAGATTGTATCGTTGTTTAAGTATTGTTTGACATATAATTTGTCTAGTTTGGACACCTATATCTTTGACCACAAATTTATATTCCTTGTAGGCCCACATAGGATGTCATTTGACCCCAAAATAGCTAAATTTTGTCCTATGTCCAAATTGGATTTATTGATAATATTTCTTCGTTTCTAACGTGTTTTGGGTCCATTTAATGTCCGAATATTTTGTAGAGATAGCTTAATAATACGATCTTGACACATACTTGAATACACGACATGAAGATGCGACATTCATAGTAGGAGATGTGATATTGTATTTGATTGATCATTGATACGTACTCGATGTGTGTCGGTATGATACGCAAATTGATATTAGAAGTATTTTCATTTGATATAATAGTTACATACTAGACATGTGACATGTCGTACGTAGGGATCGACATTGGGCCGGCCGGGTTGTCCAAGTCCATAAAGTACGGGCTCGGGTCGGGCATGGGCCAGATTTTTTTGGTCCTAAAAAAATTTCGAGCCGGGCCGGGCCGAACTTAATTATTATTTATGAAGCCCAAGCCCGCCCACTTGAGTCGAACTTTTCGGACCAAGTCGGATCGGGCCGGACTAGCTCTACAAAAATTGATAATTTACATGTTTTACTCTTTCAAAATATATTTAAAAAAAATTCATCAGAGATGTCTAAGTAAACTTCCCTGGTAACAATTTCAAAATTCTCTACCAGGCTTGACCATGTTTTTCTCCGATTTACATCCCTCTTTTATTCTGCTTATTCGGTGAACGAATTTCAACAAGTTTCTTAAACTTCGGCTGTGGAGCTTCAGATGACATTGAGAAGTCCTCCTTGGAGGAACCTGTACTAAACAACTCCACAGTGCTCTCGTGTTCTTTACTGTAAAAATTACAGAGACACGAAAAAAAGTAATTAAAACTCAGGTTCAGTAAACAATAGTATGTAGAGTTTATTACTAGAGTAGCTTTGTGTAGCTATGTTGAAACGGTGCATGGATTGACTCCATCTCATTTTTTTGGGATAAAAGAACTTCATTCATGTTTAATAGGAAATGAGTACACAGAAGATTCAGCGTTGAGCTGATCTAGGAAAGGAAATATTTAGGTGTGCTTTGAGCCAGTATCAACTATCAAGTAGGGATCATCATTTGGTCTTGGATCGAACTCGGACGGACGCATAGTCCAAGCTTGTATCGGACGGATGCATCGTCCAAGTCCGGCCCTATGCTAATATGGACCGGGTCGGACTACCCTAATGACCGAACTCTATCGTATTTTGGCCCATCGGGCCGAACAGACTTTTCGGACGCCCGTGGACTTTGGACCAAATGATGATCCCTAGTCGTACGTACGACATGGACAGTAGCATGTGGTGGAGAGGACAATTAAGCGTATGGGCTACTTTAGACTTTGCGATGATTCGTAGTCTTCGATAGAGACGCGGTGTGGAAGTGATGACCTACTTTACACTTTCCGGTGATCCATAGCTCTGATGGAGATGCATTACGGAAGTGATAATATTTTATTTTATTTTATTTTACGGAAGTGATAATAATTGATACATAGTTTGCCTCTGATGACGTCGTGGTACGCTATGCAATTTATGCGGATGACTTGTGCATTCTATGTTCACTAGCCTTTTTGGGCGCTAGTGAACATACGTTCGAAACTTGTCCTTATTTACATTCACATAGTGTTACTATACCCTTTGACTTATTACATTTATTTTCTATTTATATATGGTATATTTTCCGTATCTTGTCACGTTATTCCTCATTTGCATTGGGACTCAAAGCCCATTTTTCGAACTCAAAGTCCTTATTTACATTCACATAGAGAGAAATTAGGTTGTAGAATGTTGTAATTTTTCAAACATATTTCCTCAACCATCTTAAACATAGTAGGAATCTCCACCATCAATGAACCCAGGGCCGGTCCAAGAATTCTCAAGTGTTTAAAAGTGGGACCTCTTGAACATAAATGAAAAACATCCGATTTCCTAAACGGATTTTATGATTTTTTTTTCGGATACCAATTTTATCAATTAATTTAACAAATAAAATCTTTAAAAAAACAAAAAAATAAAAAACAAAACAAATAAACGACGGTAAAAAAAAGGTAGTTGAGTAACCTTAACGTTTTTTTTCTTCTAATAGTCAAATACGACAAATAAAAACAAGATCATTTGGATATAAAATGACAAAATAACTGTTAGCAAAAATAAAATATATTTGAAAAAAATAACAAGTAAATTAGTTTATCTCGTGGTGGTGACTATCTCAATGCATTTGTTTTGTTGATCCAGGTTTCGAACCGTGCTTACTATGTATAAATGGGTATATAACTATTTTGGATCGCCTTCCTATTAAAGTCTTTACTATCTAGCATTACTGAAGCGGGCATAGAGTATGTTTGAGACTTTCCATTGCAAGAGCTTACTGTGCTAGTAAGTGACCTTAGGTTATGTTTGGATACGTTGGTTATTAAGGGGCCTGGAGCGGTAGTCGATCTTGTCCACCCTCTGAGTCGGCCCTAAACGAACATGATGTGACCCACCATCGACATCGTTTTAATCGTCTAGTTTCTGCGGTTCTCGTCATCCTCCCTTACTGCCACCACATTAGGGCACCAGAAGTAATCGAGCAAGGAACGCTATGGATAAACAACCTTTCACCAGGGCCGGCCCTAGCCCAGGACGGTCAGGACGACCGTCCAGAGCCCCATAAAATTTGGAGGCCCAAAGTTTTTTTTTAATATATATTAATAATCTTGTATCGAATATAGAACTAATATTTAACATGATCCTCTTTTATCAAAAAACAATTGTGGTGTAGTGTTAGTATGTTTAACTTGTAGACAAGAGGTTTTAGGTTCAATTCTTTACTGCAACATTTTTTAAATTTTACTTTTAGTTTAATTTTTTTATATTATATATGGTCCCATTTTAAAAATTTGTCTAGGACCCCCATAAACTCAGGGCCGGTCCTGCCTTTCACTTTGCCATTGTCGTGCTCTTGGAAGGTGTCTCCACTCATTAGGAATTAAAGATAGTTATGTTTAGTTTGCCAGACTACCTACCTCATAGCGGTACGATACTATATATCACAGTGACACAGTCAATGACTTGCTCCAAGGAGCAACCTCAAATGTTTAATAAGAAGGTTTTTTAAGGGCACTACCAAAATTGCTAGGGGGCATCACTTACTTGGGGGCAGTCCAAGAAGGTGGAGAATTTGCTAGGGGGCACCCAAAATTTGCTAGGGGGCAGCCCAACCCCCCAAACCCTTCTTTTCACTTTCATTTTCATTCTACACTCTCTCCTGAAGAAGAAAAAAAGAGCTCTCTCCCTCTCCCTCTCCTAAAACCCTAATTTCTTCTTCTCCACCACTCCACTCCCAATTCCTCCACCAAGATTTCTTCCACAACCTTCTCGAAGAGATGACACGCAAATCAAAGCAACTGGAATCCAGGTACGTTCTTCCCTAATTTATTCAAGAATTTTGTACATTCTATTCGAAACCCTAGAATATTTTTAATTCTTGAAAAAGTTTTGATAAAATAGGTTTAGAATCTCTTTCACGTTCTCTTCCCTAATTTTCGAACACAAGAAACCCACATTTTATGTTGAAATCCTAACCCTAGAACACGACAAACTAGCATGTCGTTGTGGCAGTTCGGGTCTCATAACAGTAGGATTGCCAGGCCTGTGGCAGTCCTACTAAAAATTAGGACTGCCAGAGTCCTGGCAGTCCTCTTGTGAAAGAGGACTGCCAGGACTGTGGCAGTCCTGATTTTCAGTAGGACGGCCACAGGCCTGGCAGTCCTACTGTTATGACATATGGGGGTGGGTAATACATGTTGTTTCTATTATTTAATAACTGTATGTTGTCATGCAGTCCACCGGCCGCTAATAAAAGAATACGACCCACCGCGTCAAAGCGGAAGGAACGTACGGGACGTCCTCTCGAGCGTCCGATAACAATTTTTGAACCGGTGCCCCAAGCTCGGTCTCGGACGTCGCCACCGGCACGTCAAGCTCGGTCGAAGCAACGAGCTCCTACTCCTACGCGTTCTTCCGATGACGACGACGATGACGTTCCAATTGGCCGACTCCTATCACGTCAAGACGGTTCTGCTCCATTTGATGAGGTCGGTCCTTCTAAGGAGGCCGATCCTTCTGAGGAGGCCGGTCCTTCTGAGCCGCATGTCCGTCCGTCCGGTTGCTCAATGTTGGTTTCTTTTGAGAACCACATTACGTATGAAATATGGAAGAACCCGGTATGTACATGACGTTTGTAAGCTACCAGTTTTTAGTATACTATATATATATATATATATATATATATATATATATATATATATATATATATATGTATTTCATAATTGATATGTTTTTCTGTTGTTCGATATACAGAGGACATATCGTATCCTTAGGGCTGTGAGTCACGGGAAGAAAACTGTGTCCTGACAGTTTGCAAGCTTATCGGAGGCCGTCCAGAGCAAAATCATACCGAGCGGCTTGCACAATTTGGCACAAAATGCCTATCGGACAATGGATAGTGCCCTCATATCCGCCTTTGTGGAGAGATGGCACCCGGAGACCAGCACATTTCATCTCCCAGCAGGGGAGATGACCATTACACTTGACGACGTCTACCAGGTACTGGAGCTGCCAGTGACCGGACGCGTCATGACCAAAGAACATTACACCAATGAGAAATCCGTAAAATGGTACGAGAAGATCGTCAACTTCGTCTCTAGTCACCTTGGACTTCAGGCTATGAGTTTTACAACTCTGTCAGGCTTCAAGAAGTCATATGGACTGATATGTAGTTGTTATTTACGTACATGTTGGATATATAGTTGTCTGATATGTAGTTGTTATTTACGTTTGGAAACTTAAGTTGTTGGCCAATTCCTGATATTCTTGATTTAGTATCAGAGGACTGCCACCCCCCTGGCAGTTTTTCTTTTGTATAGGACTGCCAGGGGGGTGGCAGTCCTATTTATAACTCTCTGTGATGAGAGTTTGAAACTGAAATTCTCTGTCACAGAGAGTTTCAATTAGGACAGCCACCCCCTGGCAGTCCTATACAAAAGGAGGACTGCCAGGGTGCTGGCAGTCATAATTGAAACTTGTTGTTACAGCAAGTTTCAATTAGGATTGCCAGCACCCTGGCAGTCCTCCTTTAGTGTAGGACTGCCAGGGGGTGGCAATCCTATTTGTAAGTCATTGAATTAATATTTGTTTGCGATTCTAAAATTTCGACAAAAGTGCTAAAACGGAGGTCCAAACATCATTTTTTTTGCGATTCTAAAATTTCGGAAGGCCGTCTAACGATGAAGCTGTTAATCTCAGGCTCCTCGAAATGTAAATTAAAACGGAGGTCTCAAGCTGTTAATTTATACGGAGAATGGTCATTATCCTGCGTTTTAACACTGGAATGACCATTCTCCGTGTAAATTAAGACGGAGAATGGCCATTCTCCGTGCTAGAAACACGGAGAATGCCATTCTCCGTGTTAATATACACGGAGAATGGTCATTCTCCTGCATTTTATGGTCAGTTGAAACTTTGGAGGGCCATAACTTTTGACTGGGAGGTCGAAACGAGGCCCGGTTTGTCGCAAAATGAGCGTATTTTTAAGGAGCCTGAAATTAACAGCTTCATCATTAGACGGTCTTCCGAAATTTTAGAATCGCAAAAAAATGATGTTTGGACCTCCGTTTTAGCACTTTTATCGAAATTTTAGAATCGCAAACAAATATTAATTCAATGACTTACAAATATGATTGCCATCCCCCTGGCAGTCCTACACTAAAGGAGGACTGCCAGGGTGCTAGCAGTCCTAATTTAATGTAGGACTGCCACGGGAGTGGCAGTCCTGATACTGGATCGGATAGCCATTCTCCGTGTTTCTAGCACGAAGAATGGCCATTCTCCGTGAATATTACACGGAGAATGGCCATTCTCCGTGCTAAATTACACGGAGACACAGGAGAATGACCATTTATATAACAACAAGTTTTAATTAGGACTGCCATCACCCTGGCAGTCCTAATTCAATGTAGGACTGCCAGGGGGGTGGCAGTCCTGATACTGGATCTGATACTTTAACAAATTAGTATATTTTGCCACACATACTTGCACACAGGTAAACACATATAACACAGATAGCACACATGTAAACACATAAATAGCACACATGTAGACACATATAACACAGATTGCACACATGTAAACACATATAACATACTGAACTTCATATTTCAATGTATACAAAATTTACTTCATATAGATTAGTGGACTTCATATTTTACTATATACAAAAATGGTCCTCCATATACAAAATGTCAAACTGTAAATATATCCATACTTAGTCAATTTCGACGTCGTAGTGGTCAGCAGGTAAGTCTCTTGGCTCCTCAAACTTCAACAACTTCTTACAATGGTTGATCTGATCAACGAAAGGTGTGGTCCAAGCGATGGCTTCGACCGGTGCTCTTTTGTACCAAACTATTGAAGGTGGAGGAATCGGAGAATGAGCGATCATCTTTAGTATAACGAAGTGATCCCCGATCAGACCTATAGTACATAGGTTAGACACTCCGTGGTACGTCAGAGTAGCGCACTTCGGAAAGAATGTATTATTAATATCCGACGAGATAAGTACAATAGGTATCATGTACCTATTAGCAAATAAATAGCCGGAAGACGGGACTGACATGTAGTGGTCTTTCCCGGTAACACTGTCGGTGCAAGGGATACTTAACAACAAACTTGCAACCATTTCTTCGCTTAGGATACGGGAGTAGAATGGAAGACGAGTCTCTAACTCCTCGTACAACTCCTGCCTCACCCGTCTCCATCCATCTTTGTCATCATAACCAAGATGCCTTGCAAGCACATGAAATCCGTAATGGCCATCACCGGGGACATCGACAATTGACCAAATGTAACTTCAAAGCGCAGGTTGAAATTTGTCAATATACAAACTCGTTGTTTGGCTTGCAACATTATCTTCTCTTGGGAGGTCCATTTTCTCTATTTTTTGGCGAACGACAAGCTTACCCTTCCGTGCAGGCGAAGGTTGCTGTAAGCTTCGTTCAACATGCTCAAAGGACGATGGATCTCTCTTAGTCGACTCCAGCCTTCTTTTCTGTGAACTAGTCAATCTTGTTTGAGGCCTGCCTTTAGGATTGAAAACAACGGATGGCTCATGCATTCTAGTACTCACCGGACATGCAATTTCTTGGATTTTAAGCTCAATGGACATCCGTTCCGCTCCTACTGAGGCACACCACCTTGCGTGGAGAAGTTTCACTTGTGGCAAAGAGAAGAAATCATCGTCCGTCTTCACCAGGGGCATCATAGACAACTGCCTCCAACGTTGATCGACAGCTTCTACTGGAATAGGAATGGATTCACGACGATATTCATTAATCTGATGTGCACAAGGGAGGCCCAATGTATGTCGATATACACACCCGTAAACCTCGGGATCAAACCCAACAAACTTTGACCTTTCAATCTCATCAACTATTAAGGCCAACGCCTTGTGAGATACCACGCGCATTAAAGCATCTAAGAGTACTTCCTTTCTATGCTCATGCTTGACTATATTCAAACTCATCTCAAATGATGCCTTAATTTCATTCACCGTCCGGTCTACTGATAAATGTATAGCTTGCCAAACAGAGACAAAGTTGTCGAGAGATGATTTTAGGTGTCTCTTCAATAAAGAGTGTGCTCCTTCGACACGGTTGGTAGTTGTCGTGCCGTAATGCTTCACCACATTCGACCATGCTAAGACGAATTGTTCTTTGTGCGGTTCAAGCCATGTATCTTTGATGTAAGAAATGCATGCCGGCTCCCGATGTAAGCACCCTGAATTTCAGGGTTTATTTTAAATTTTTTGAATGAATTATTTTCGATAAATATTTTATTACTTAATTATTTTGATCATTAACGTTACTTTCCGTAACTTTGACATCTGGAGCGTCAGGGATGCCAATATCTGTAAACTCTCTTCACGAGTTTTGAAGTAGACAAGATTATCTTCGTTTTGATATATCGTGTCCCACTTGAACTCGTTCCCTTGTGCTCTTTTTGTATCGCGCAACTTCGGGTCAACTTAGACCAATTAACCGTTGAATAATTATTCCCACTTTTATCTTTGATCATCATTTGCACGTTACCTTGACTTTTAATTTAGGAGCACCAGACCAGTCGTTTTCTCAGAACCAATTTCTCATAAATGATCTACTCGAGACGCTCTTCACCCATGACCTTCGTGTCCCACTCAGACACTCCATTTTGTACTTTATTTTCTTCGTACAATTTTCAGATTAATTTAGTCCAATTAATTATCTACCGTAAGACCTGATTTATTTTCCAATTTTAATTTCGGGACCCGACATCGATCCAACCTAGTCGACCCAAAGTATGGATGTGGCCCATACGAAGCCTACTACCCACATGACGCTTGTGTCCCATTTATTTGAGTTCCCGCGTGTTATTTATTTACCCATGATTATAAGTCCCTATTTTAATTCAATTATTGCCCCCTGTCCGATTTTGACCCGACCCGGCTCGACCGAACCCGAGCCCAAGCTCCATATTTTTCTCCCATGACTGCCCAAATACCCTGCATAATTTTCCTATTTTTCCTATTTTAAAAATATCTCTTCCTCTCTCTATTTTTACAAATATCTCATTTTTAATTCTTGTATATATATATATATATATATATATATACACATATATATATATAAATAAATAAATACCTCTCTTTCTCTCTCTTCACTACACACCACCTCACCCCCCATCACCATGCCAGCCAGCTGAACACCCCTCCTCCTCTCTCTCTATCCACTTTTCTCTCTCCTCTCTCTCCCTCTAAATATCTCTCTACCTCTCTTTTATATACCTACATATATGTTATATATATAATCATACAACTCTCTCTCTCTCTCTTATAATAAACACACACACCCCTCACCATCTCTCCACCTCCAGAACACACTTCCCCCTCCCTCCCCAACCGACTACTCTCTCTCCCTCCCTTTCAAATATCTATTCTCACTCTCTCTCTCTTTCTATTATTATACACACACATATACACACTTCCTCTCTCCCTTATTTAAACACACACACACCAACTCCTCTCTTCCCTCTACAGCCACCACCCTCACGTACACCACCACCACCATCGTGAGCTCTCCACCACCCACAGCCTCTGCTCCTTCCTTCTTCTCCTCCTCCATTCTTCATCATCATCTCCACCACACACCACCACAAACATTAACACCACTCCATCACTAACACCACCTTCCTTTACCACCACCGCACGGCCACCACCACCGGCCGCCGTGCTCGGCATAGCCTGCCCCCGTGCCGCGCGTGTGCGCTACACAACAGCGCAGCAGCAGCTGCAACAATGGCGCATCAGCAGCGGCGCCTAACGGCAGCAGCGGCCGCGCCACCGTGCGCCGTGCGCCGCCGCACGGTCAACCACCGCCACCACGGCGACCTCCCCCGTCCAGCGAGCCTCCGACGAGCCACCCCGAGGCCACCGCCCGCTTCTCCGACGCGCCGAATAGCCTATTCATGCGTTTTGAATGAGATTCCGTCGGCACGCGCGAGTTTGGAACTCAAAATTCGTGTCCAATCGTAGCGACTTCGCGTGGATTTTCTGGTCAATTCGACCGTTGGATCGGTGAACTCCTTGCTCCGTCTCAATCTTGGTATATAGCACTTCACTCCCCTCAATTTTCGTCCGTTAATTTTGTCGTTTGATACCTCAAAACTGGCCACCAAGTTGACGTTTTAAATTGAACTATTTTTGGACAGTTTCGTGACGCCAACTTCGTGGGTTCGTATCTTCATCGTCGCAGCTCCGGTTGGCGTGCTACCAGTTCCTGTGCGTAGCTGATATAACCATCTTCCTGTCTTCTTTAAGTTTCGTTTCATTTTAAGCACGTTCGGTTGGTCGAATTTGACGCCAAAGTTGGCCGTCCGAATTCTTTAGTTTGCACTTGTTAAATTCCATTTTTGAACCCGGGACTTCGGATTCAATTTCTGACACTACTAGTAGACTCGTGGCGTCGTTCTGGCATGTTTTCATATAAAGTTTGCTTAATTTGGAGAACGTGGGCCCTGGCACGCATTTCGGTGCAAAGCGGGTCCCACTTTTCGAGTCAACGGGTCACTTTGAGATCGGCTCATCGGAATCCAATTCCGGATATACCGTTGAGTTCGTATTTCATTCTAGACTCGTTGACATATAATTTGCTGAGTTTTGAATACATTTGCTCCGGCACGCATTTCGGTGCAAACCAGATATCAAGTGTCCGCGTCAACGTATCATTTTGAGATCGGCACATCGGAATCCAATTTCGGATATACCGTTGGGTTCGTATCATCATTCTGGATTCGTGGACATATAATTTGCTAGATTTTGTAGACTTTTATTTTGATACGTTTTTCGGTGCAGTGTGTCCAACGGCGGACATCATTTTGGTCCAAAATTATCGTTTTGCCCCTGTGTCTAAATTGGACTTATGGGTAGGCTATCCTAGCTAGTTTGACCATTCTAGGCACGTTGGTGATATTTATTTTATCATCCGACAACATCTGTAGATTTTGATTATGTATTATCCTTAATTTGTAATTAATTATTTTTTCAAAAATTGTTACTTTCTGTTTTTGAATTTTTATATATATTTTAATTTCTGTAAAAATCTGGAAAAAATTGTATTTAAATACTATGTTAATTTAGCTAATTTATTATAATTTTCCCAGCATTTAATAAGTACTTTTGGTATTTTATAAAAATAGGAAAACAGAACTTATTTTCAGGATACATGTGTTTGATGATCTTTAATAAATATTTATGAAGGTTTATAAATTCCAGAAAAATTAGTATAAATTTCTATAATTAACAAGGATCATTTTGGTACTTTATTTTATATATATTTAAGCTTTTTGTCTATCTCAAAAATTGTTAGAGCGTAGGGTACAGTTTGATTTAATTATTGCGTAGTTACGACTTTCAATGTTTTGTGTTGTTTTGAGTTATAGTCGTATTGGACCTCACCCCGCACTAGTGTAAAGACCCTAGAAAATTAGTTTGGATATAATGTCACTCCACATTAGACTTTTATGCTAGGTCCCCACTTAGTTAGTGTCCAGTTAGGAGTCGTGTCTCACCACTAGTGTATTATTGAACATAGCTTAGAACTGAGTTTATATATCATTATTGACAGGATACCGGACATCTATATTTTCGTACTAGTATTCTTGCTTTGCTCGAGGCAAGTACATCTACAAACTCATTTACTATCTTTTAATGCTAGAACATGTATTAACCGAGGTAGCAAGTTAAATCTTCACATGTTACATTAACTTAGTCCCTACCATGCTTAGGACAGTTATCATATATTCACATGCTTCTTACTGGTTTCCCGTACATGTTTCACTATGCTTATATTGATGGAACTGGGAATTCCCAGGACCCTTTCTTTGGTGTGCGTATTGATCGATAGAAAGTTAAACAGATCTAATACGTGTTCTAACCCTTCATAGGCGGAAACTAGGGTTCACGAATTATACCTGCGGCGAAAAGGAGACAAGTAATTCCTGGCAATCTCGAGCGGACGACCCCAAGATCTTCTGCACGTATTCCTTCCTCGAGTTGGACGTCGTATGGGCGACGATCTTCCAACTTTTTCTTCTCCTTGGCAGCCCTCTCTTTCTCTCCTTACGTGAATCACGAATTTAGAGAAAGTTTCTGATTTTTTATCGGTAATATGGCGGCTAGAGAATAGAGGGTATATATAGGCTACGGCAGGGACCATGAGGAGAAATTAGGGTTAGGCCTCCTAACGGATCTGGATATCCCGTGTTCAGCCCGAACACACAATCCAGGCCCATTAACAATAGCTCGGTCCACTAATGAGCTATTGTTGCACTACCTCCCTAATCCCAAATTATGTTTGTGGGCTCCTTTTATTATATGCTCGTTTGGCTCCCCATGTTAAGATATCGTATGTCCGTCGATCAAATTAAGTTACTGACAACTATATTGATTCGACATCTTTTATCCTTAAGTAGTACCGCTCAACTTTATTGTCATGTCGGATATAATCCACCTGCAGGGTTTACATGACAATCCTTATGAGCTCCTTAAGGGGACATCATCAACCCGATGTATCGGGACATGGATTCCATTTATAATCAACAGTCCATCATACATACAATGTTATTACCCAATTCATAGAGGTTGTTGATCCATAATGAATCTCACTCTTTTATGAGTCAAAGTAATGCATACTACATATACATGTCCGTTATTATATCCGGATTAAGAGCACAAGCATCCATAATAACTGAGGTGTTTGTTCTCTTATGTAGTCAGTACAAAAAGAACAACCTCAAGTGGTCCTGTTCAATACACACAAAGTGTACTAGTGTAAACCTATAGTCAAGATAGACTAATACCAGATTACATTACAACCTTTTCAATAGATTGTCCAAGTCCATCTAGGTTGTGAACTATTTATATACTCCATAGGAAACTGATAATATGATCTTCTGTGTGACACCACACACCATATTATCTACAATATAGAATATCAGACATTTGCATTAACACTTGTAACAAATACAATATGCAAACATTTGCCCATATGATTCTTATTTAAAATTTAAGAAAATAAGGTTACTACAAAAGTGATGCTTTTAGTATATAACCCTAACAATCTCCCACTTATACTCAAAGCATTGCTTTTCAGTATACTGTTACAAATCTCCCACTTATACTTAAAGCCATGCTGCTACACATCTGACTCCCATTCTCTCAACATGACTGTCAAAAGCCTTAACTGGTAAGCTCTTTGTAAAGGGATCAGCTAGGTTGTCGGCTGATGCTATCTTGATCACAACAACTTTTCCTTTCTTTTCGAAATCTCGTATCAGGTGGTACTTGCGCTCAATATGTTTGCCTGTCTTATGGGCTCGTGGTTCCTTCGAGTTTGCAACTGTACCACTATTATCACAATAAAGTGTAATAGACTTAGGCAAACTAGGTACCACATCCAAGTCCAACAGAAAGTTTCTGAGCCAAACCGCTTCTTTGGCTGCCTCAGAGGCTGCCACATACTCGGCTTCCATGGTGGAATCAGCAATACATTTTTGCTTGATACTCCTCCACACAATGGCTCCACCTCCCAAAGTAAACACATAACCTGAGGTAGATTTCCTGGAATCCCTATCTGACTGAAAATCTGAGTCTGTATACCCCAAGGGAACTAAACTATCTGCTTGGTAAACTAGCATATACTCTTTAGTCCTTTTCAGGTACTTCAAAATATGCTTTACGGCAGTCCAGTGCTCTTGTCCTGGGTTAGACTGATATCTGCTGACCATGCCTACGACAAAACAGATGTCTGGTCTCGTACATAGCATTGCATACATTAAGCTTCCTACTACTGAAGCATAAGGAACTGCCTTCATGTTCTCTATCTCTTTAGGTGTCCTCGGATACTGCTCCTTCGATAGAGCAATTCCATGTCTAAAAGGTAAGAAACCTTTCTTAGAATTTTGCATACTAAAACGAGTTAGTACAGTATCGATATAGGAAGCTTGGGATAAGCCCAACATCCTTTTCTTGCGATCTCGTAGAACTTTGATCCCAAGGACGTGACCTACTTCTCCCAAGTCCTTCATATCAAACTGTTTGGATAACCATACCCTTACATCAGATAATACCTTCACATTGTTTTCAATGAGCAAGATGTCATCCACATAAAGTACTAGGAACACAACCACGTTTCCGTCACACTTTCTGTATACACATGATTCATCCTAACATTGATCAAATCCATAGGATTTTATCACCTGATCAAAACATATGTTCCAAGATCTGGAAGCTTACTTAAGTCCATAAATGGACTTTTTGAGCTTACAAACAAGATGCTCCTGGCCCTTTTCAATGAACCCGTCTGGTTGCTTCATATAGATGTCTTCCTCAAGACTTCCATTAAGGAAAGCTGTCTTGACATCCATTTGCCAAATCTCATAATCGAGATGAGCTACAATAGATAAAAGAATCCGAATAGACTTAAGCATGGCTACAGGAGAAAAGGTTTCCTCATAATCGATATCGTCTCTTTGAGTAAAACCTTTTGCTACAAGCCGAGCTTTAAAGGTTTCAACCTTACCGTCTGATCCTCTTTTTTTTTATAGACCCACTTGCATCCAATGGCTTTTACACCAACGGATGGTTCTACAAGCTCCCAGACATGATTAGAATCCATAGATTCTATTTCAGATATTATTGCTTTTTGCCAAGACTCTGTATCTTTATCTTGGAGTGCTTCATTGTAGGTACAGGAATCATAATCTTGTTCCTCAGGGATGAAGTCTAACGACTCTCCCAAGAACATATATCTATCAGGTTGTATCACAACCCTCCCACTACAACGAGGCACTATCGGTTGTGGTGTAACATTTGTGACACGTTATGCAGTTATTTGTGGTTCATCCTCTTGTACTGTTGGTACATGAAGTACTTGGTGTCTCACGTCTCAGTTCTTCTAGAACAACTCTACTTGTGGGTTTATGGTTCATCACATAGTCTTCCTCTAAGAATCGGGCATTGGTGCTAACAATGACCTTCTGATCCTTAGGACAATAAAATAAACCTCCTTTCGTTCCTCTTGGATAGCCTATAAACAAGCGTACTTCTGTAAGAGATTCCAACTTATTTGCTTTTCCATTCAGCACATGTGCTGGACTACCCCAAATGCGAACATGTTTCAGACTAGGCTTACGCCCAATCCATAGCTCTGTGGGAGTAAGAGGTACTGACTTAGAAGGAACCAAGTTCAAAATATAAGCTGCAGTCTCTAAGGCATATCCCCAAAACGAATCTGGCAAATCCGAATAACTCATTATTGATCTAACCATCACCATAAGAGTTCTATTCCTTCTTCCGGCTACACCATTCTGTTGGGGCGTTCCAGGTGCAGTCAATTGGGATGCAATCCCAGCCTCTGATAAATAATCCCTAAACTCTCCAAAGAGGTACTCGCCACCACGATCTGATCGTAATGACTTGATACATTTTCTATGACGTTTTTCCGTTTCAGCCTTGTACTCTTTGAATTTCTCAAAGCACTCAGACTTACGGCGCATCAAATAAATGTATCCATACCTTGAATAATCGTCAATAAATGTGACAAAATATTCAAAGCCACCTCTAGCTTGGATAGACATGGGTCAACACAAATCAGAATGAACCAATTCCAACACATCTTTGGCCCTATACCCCTTTATCGTAAAAGGCCTTTTGGTCATTTTACCTTCCAAGCAGGATTCACATACTGGTAGTGCCTCCACTTCCAATGAACTCAAAGGTCCATCTTCAACCAGTCTTTGAATCCTTCTTAGGTTAATATGCCACAATCGTAAGTGCCAAAGATATGTTTGGTTCATACAAGAAGGTTCTTTTCTCTTATTTAAGTTAGATGACATATTATTCATTTCCATAAGTTGCATTGTGGGCGAAATAGGATTAATAACATACAAATTATCAACTAATGCACCAGAACAGATAAAATATTTATTCTTTTTAATAACAATATTGTCATTAAAATAAATTGAATATCCATCCTTAACTAACATAGAAACAGAAACTACATTCCTTCTAAGTGAAGGTGCATAAAGACAATCTCTCAATGTCAAAGACTTATTTCTACCAAAAGATAAAGTAACATCTAATAGAAAGTTAAACAGATCTAATACGTGTTCTAACCCTTCATAGACGGAAACTAGGGTTCACGAATTATACCTGCGGCGGAAAGGAGATAAGTAATTCCTGGCAATCTCGAGCGGACGACCCCAAGATCTTCTGCACGTATTCCTTCCTCGAGTTGGACGTCGTGTGGGCGACGATCTCCCAACCTTTTCTTCTCCTTGGCAGCCCTCTCTTTCTCTCCTTACGTGAATCACGAATTTAGAGAAAGTTTCTGATTTTTGATCGGTAATGTGGCGGCCAGAGAATAGAGGATATATATAGGCTACGGCAGGGACAATGAGGAGAAATTAGGGTTAGGCCTCCTAACGGATCTGGATATCCCGTGTTCAGTCCGAACACACAATCCAGGCCCATTAACAATAGCTCGGTCCACTAATGAGCTACTATTGCACTACCTCTCTAATCCCAAATTATGTTTGTGGGCTCCTTTTATTATATGCTCGTTTGGCTCCCCATGTTAAGATATCGTATGTTCGTCGATCAAATTAACTTACTGACAACTATATTGATTCGACATCTTTTATCCTTAAGTAGTACAGCTCAACTTTATTTGTCATGTCGGATATAATTCACCTGCAGGGTTTACATGACAATCCTTATGAGCTCATTAAGGGGACATCATCAACCCTATGTATCGGAACATGGATTCCATTTATAATCAACAGCCCATCATACATACAATGTTATTACCCAATTCATAGAGGTTGTTGATCCATAATGAATCTCACTCTTTTATGAGTCAAAGTAATGCACACTGCATATACATGTCCGTTATTATATCCGGATTAAGAGCACAAGCATCCATAATAACAGAGGTGTTTGTTCTCTTATATAGTCAGTACAAAGAGAACAACCTCAAGTGGTCCTGTTCAATACACACAAAGTGTACTAGTGTAAACCTATAGTCAAGATAGACTAATACCAGATTACACTACAACCTTTCCAATAGATTGTCCAAGTCTATATAGGTTGTGAACTATTTATATACTCCATAGAAAACTGATAATATGATCTTCTGTGTGACACCACACACCATATTATCTACAATATAGAATATCAGACATTTGCATTATCACTTGTAACAAATACAATATGCAAACATTTGCCCATATGATTCTCATTCAAAATTTAAGAAAATAAGGTTACTACAAAAGTGATGCTTTTAGTATATAACCCTAACATATATCTGCTCCGAGTATTCATATGTCTTACTGCTATCGATACCTACCCTGCTTTATACCGATCTCAGTAGCTCTTACATGTTAGAACCTGGGTTATGGGAAAACTGATAGTAGAGTACGTGATCATGCCCCGTTTATCGTACCGAGCAAAGTTTTATTTTATATGTTACTGCACCGTAGGCCATTATCCCGCATTTCTGTACGGAGGTACACCTATGCTTGTACACTTGTACGTATGTACATTTCATTTACATGTGCCCCTGTACATTGTACACCTATTGACGATCACGTACCTGCTATAGTTTTAAAAATTACATATATATCTGTCTCTATGACATATGTATCCTTGCCATGATAGATTATGAGATACACCATGATTCCAGATATGTCATGTTCCCTATGTTACTATGATACTGTGATCCCAGTTGTACCATGAGGCCATGTTTTTCAGTATTTCCTGTTTTATAGACTTATCACACCATGTTTCTTGTTGTACATCTCTTTCATTATATGTTCAATACTTTAGTTGTAGAGGTTGTACTTGCTCCCGTCCTGACAGGATAACGTTGTAGGTATACTTTTCGAGAAGTAATGCTATGTGATGCATATTATGGCACTAATTTTGAGGACCTGGCCTTAGCTACAGAAGAGGCCCCAGCGTGGAACCTTGCTTAGTTATTTTCATGTGTTTTGAGACTTAGATTTTGGTCTGTACTTATATTTGGTTACTGGACTTTGTCTCCGGTTAGATACTTTGGAAGTGTATTATTAAGTCTGTACTTGTTTAACTTCGCTTATAGATGCTGTGTTGTGATGAACATTTAAATGTGATTTTAGAACTGTTAGTAGCTTAGATCATTTATTGTCTATTCTTAGAACAGCTTACTACGCTTTAGCAAGCATAGGCTGGACATGGCTTGGCCCGGCCCAACAATTTGGGTAACGGATCGTGACATATTTTTAGTGGTGGCCCATGCAGGTCCAGACTTAAATTGTTGGTTACACCAAACATACCTGCAATTAGGATCTAGGACAATTTGTTAACACTAGGAATAACATTTAGAACACCTAGAGGATTTCTAGGATTGCAACAGAGGAAAACTCATCACAGCATAGGACCGTTTACTATAGTTAGTATCTTGCTTGAAATTCAGTGGGTTACAATTTTGACCCGAATAGTACCCTTGGGATGACCCCTATCTAATCTTACCTAGAAATCTGTTTCCACTTATTTTCATTTGCTCTTCCTTAAATTTGTTGTTGAATTTAATTTCTGATTTTCGTTGTTGACCTTGATCTTGCATCGTGATAAATTTTGTGGATTGAATTATGATATGTCCTGATAAGGTAAACGTCTGCTTTATTTATGGAGTTTAGAATTTATCGCAGCCATATTTGCTGGTATGACAAAAATATAGAGCCTGATTTTGGATATACTATCCTATTTATAGAATTTAGATTTTTGCGCAGCCATACCGGTTGGCGTGACGATGATTCTAGATAATATGATTTTAGGGTGTATACCATAGTTATGACTCTATCGTTTATTGCATATAAGCTTACTGGTGGGGCAAAAATTCTGGCAACATGATTTTAGGAAGACATGTATGGTTATCAGATCGTATCTTAACTTGGTTTACTTTGTTATGACCGAATGAGCAGGAATAAGTTCTTATCATCATTCTTCCCCGTCTTGATTAACTCTGTTTTATCTACATCTACAACTAGGATTATAGGTTCTCTAGGATAATCCAGCAGGATTGCCTTCATGTTATCTTTTTGGACATAATTATTTTTGTGTTCCATCTTTCCTAGACTTGACTAAACTCTTTTTTCGTTAACCTCTTGGATAATTCTTCTCGTTATAAATCTCGTTGTCTTTGTACCATTCTTGGAGATATTCCAATAAACTTTCCTGTCTTGCTTGACCCTTTAACTTGTTTGGACACTGTTATGGATTGCTTGACCCAGCCTTAGGCCTTGTTACCTTCTATTTTATAAGCGACTGAAATAGCCAAACCTTGTTGACTGATCCTGTAGTATAACTATAAATGTATTGTGTGATTGTGATAAATACTTTTCCTAGGGACTGGTTAGATTAAGCTTATAGGACAAGTATGAGTGACTGACTGTAGTAGACTTGGAAACCATTAAGAACGACTGTATTGATAGTATGACTTGATGATAGGGTATCTATGATAGAATAATAAGATAGTATATTGTTGTGACTACAGAATGAGGATCCGAATTATGTATTTACAAATTGAGGATTTAGCATTTGTAGAATTTTGGTTGGTTATCTATAGCTGATTACATGTGATTAGAGGGTAGACCGATATGTGGATTGATATAGAATAAGTTAGAATGAGATATAATATTGCGTACGAGATCGGGAAGATATCAGTTAAAACGAGAAAGAACAAGACAAAGACATATGTACATTGGTAATTAATAAATCGGGAGTTTGAAATCGAGGATTTATATTCGGAGGACTTGTTGAGTAAAAAGAAGAAGGCTCTACGCCAAGGATAAGAATTGAACGTATGATTTCAAGGAGAAACTGTAGGAGATGATTGACGAATAATGCAAAGGGCTTGTGGATCGATAGAATATGGATACTTAGGATACGATAATGAAATCCAGTATTTACAATTGAGGTTGGAAATATGGTTGATGATTAAGCATTTTAGGCTTATAGACATACCCAGAGAATGACCTATATTTTAGGGTATACATAAATATTTCATGTTAGTATGAAAGATTCTAAAGGATATATGACGTAGTTATGATAGAAGGATCTTTGTTGAACCTAAACCAAAAAGATTGTAAAGAGAAACAGAAGAGATGATTACAAGGGTAGCAGATTGAGTATCGTAGCCAGAGCAGCTATATGTTATAGTTTGACCGGTTGGAAAATTTTTAATTTCGAGGACGAAATTCTTGTAAGGTGGGTAGGATGTAAGCACCCTGAATTTCAGGGTTTATTTTAAATTTTCTGAATGAATTATTTTCGATAAATATTTTATTACTTAATTGTTTGGATCATTAACGTTACTTTCCGTAACTTTGACTTCTGGAGCGTCAGGGATGCCAATATCTGTAAACTCTCTTCACGAGTTTTGAAGTAGACAAGATTATCTTCATTTTGATATATCGTGTCCCACTTGAACTCGTTTCCTTGTGCTCTTTTTGTATCACACAACTTCGGGTCAACTTAGACCAATTAACCGTTGAATAATTATTCCCACTTTTATCTGTGATCATCGTTTGCACGTTACCGTGACTTTTAATTTAGGAGCACCAGACCAGTCGTTTTCTCAGAACCAACTTCTCATAAATGATCTACTCGAGACGCTCTTCACCCATGAACTTCGTGTCCCACTCAGACACTCCATTTTGTACTTTATTTTCTTTGCACAATTTTTGGATCAATTTAGTCCAATTAATTATCTACCATAAGTCCTGATTTATTTTCCAATTTTAATTTTAGGACCCGACATCGATCCAACCTAGTCGACCCAAAGTATGGACATAGCCCATACGAAGCCTACTACCCACATGACGCTTGTGTCCCATTTATTTGAGTTCCCGCGTGTTATTTATTTATCCATGATTATAAGTCCCTATTTTAATTCAATTATTGCCCCCTGTTCGATTTTGACCCGACCCGGCTCGACCGAACCAGAGCCCAAGCTCCATATTTGTGACGCCCCAGAACCAGAATACTGGAGAGCGGGGGCGTATATAGCCAGCTACGTATATTGAAATGGAATCTACCTCGCTATACGGTCACGGCTGTCTAGATATGAGGGTTTACTACAAGCCAACGGTCTCTTAAGGTCAACCCTATTGTCTCAATCTCAAGCAAGTAATAAAATTTCAAGATGTTAGATCACCAAACATACAATAAAAGGCGTCCCAAATATTACATATTCAGCTGATCATGAAGCTAGTCGTACAAAATGCGAGGACTAGCAAGAGTTAAGTCATACATGATCAACCCTAGGATTTGTTAATCATGTTTACAGCCCGTAGGCAGACAATAAGTAAAAGTGCATCGAGCTAACATGAGCTCGTCGGCTAAACGCCTCAAAAGAATAATTTTACAATAGAGTGAGCGAACAAAATAGAAAAAAACCACTCGTAGCCCGGGTTCCTTCTAGTCGCCACCATCGGGCTGGAGGTTCGGTAGATCCTCGGGTGCTGCTCCGTAATCTGGCCACACAAAACCAGCTGGGTCAAACCCCAGAAAGAGCAAGTGCCACAAGGGAGGCCACGAAATAAGAACAAAAGCCAGCATATCAGAACATAAGAAAATGAAAGAAAAGTACAAGTAGGTAAAGAAAACAACAGGACAATAAACGACTACGGACGTGGAACCATTCCGGGAACCAGGTTACAACCCTTCAACCAAACAAGGACCAGGGTTGTAATCCTTCGCCTGAATAGCACTCTATCTCTACCCATTTATTGTTAAGATAAGTAAAACAATCATGTACAAGAGTAACCGGGTACAGGAACTAGACGAGACTAAGACAGGGCTGGACACCATCCAGTCACAAGCGGCCAAGCAATTACTACGGCTTACTACTTTAACTAACCAGGGTTATCACAAGCCTAATTACTAACAAGATGCAATGAGAATTCTCTAGTCCCAAGCCCTGCAGACTATCCAGTTATCCTTCCGCGGGTTGAGAGTATGATTGGGTACATCGCCTCGGAGACGATATACCCTTAGGTGACTTAGAGGTGCAACACATGACAGTGTGCTGGAAATGTGCTCTACTCGTCGGCAAGCTACAAGTCCATTAAAGCGCCCAGATAACGGGATTGCCTGTGACTGGAAATTCTCCATAAACTATAGTTAGATCTAGTCATTAGCCTAATCCACATTTAGTGCGAATCCCTGACCGTGGGAACCAGGGAGTCACGTCCTAGACATGATGCAAGACAAGACAAGTGGATTGTGCAAGCAAGCAAGCAGGAACACCCACGGTGTCAGAGTTGGTTATACAAGTCGAGTTAGCTGTCGCAACAGCATCAAGACAAGTCAAGTTAGTCGAGTCAAGTTACAAGTCATGAGTGCGCCGCCACGGGCCACTATCAAGTTATCAGGTTACAAGTCAAGAGTGCATCCCATCGGATCACTCTTAAGAAGATCAGAAAGTACTAGGATCATAATTCACAGAATTCACGAAAAACGTACTAGTCATAGTAAATACTGAAAATCGTGTCAGGTCGTGTTGGGTCAAGATAGTCGTGCTGTGTGGAACAAGATCTCAAAACCCAATCCACAAAAGAGAAGCCAAGTCCAAGAAATAAAACCAAATCATCATGGGCAAGTGGGTTGCGCAGGGGGTTGATGGCGCAGAGGTCAAATACGCCAGGAGAAGGATGGTGCAGGGGTCAAGTGTGCAAGGGGCCAAGGTCACAGGGGCAAAGGGCGCAGGAGATGGATGGCGCAGGGGCGCATGTCCGAGTGCGCAGGGGTGCACGGCCGAGTGCACAGGGGGGCGCATGGCCGAGTGCGCAGGGGGCAAGCGCGCAGGGCGCGCGCGCAAGCGGGTACGCAAGGGGGGCGCAGGTGCGCAGCTGCTAGACGAGATCAGCGCGCGCGCAAGAGCGCGGCGCAGGCGGGTTCAGCGTGCGCGCAAAGGCGCGGCGCAGTAGGATCAGTACACGCGCAAAGGTGCGACGCAGCAGGGTCAGCGCGCGCGCAAAGGCGCGGCGCAGCAGGTCTTCTTCTCCATTGCTGAAAAGGAGCTCCAATGGCTCCCAAAAACTTTAAAACACCACAACTTGGCCATCACAACTCCAAATCTGGATTTTTAAAGTTCTATCTTGGGTGAAATTTGATTCTCTCCAACATAGGAACATCAAAACCCACAAAAACCCAACTAAAATAAATCAAAACCATGCAAATCCGAAAATAGGAAAAACTTAGATCTAGAACAATTGAGACCCCAAATCACAAAATGTCAAGTTCTAATGTTGTTCTCCATGGCCTAATCTAGCTAATGGATAAATAAAAAGTGGTGCTTATTAGTGGCAAGGTGCACTTGCCTAGGGGTGGAGTGTTGTGTGGAAGAAGGAAGAAGATGATAAAAATTAATAGAAGAATAATGAGGAGAGAGAAAGTTAGTGGAGATGTTAATGGGGGTGGGTTGTGGTGGAATGAGGGTGGAGTGTTGCTAAGGTGTTCCTCTTGGGTTAAAATCAAACCAACTCAAACCAAACCAATTAAAACCGAGCTGAAACCCAAAATACGAGAAAACTCATAATTCCACAAGTTGAGAAAATAAAAATACAGGCCAAAATCCGATTACGAGCATAAATACGAAATACGAGAAACGGGGGTGACAACTCTACCCACCTTAAAAGAATTTTGTCCTCGAAATTTAATCAAGGAGCCAGAGACTGCTACGACAAGCTACACTAAACACCAACAATTTTACTAAGCCACTCAATCATACAATCATACATGCAATCAAGAAACGAAAAGCATAAGGCATAAGGAAGACATTATACCTTACGAGTCAAACGGATAGGGATATCGCGATCGAATATCATCCTCATGCTCCCACGTTGACTCACCCAGAGAGTGATGACCCCAAGCAACACGGACTAAGCTAATAGTATTGTTCTTGAGTATCTTCTCCCTCCGATCCAAAATAGACACGGGCTTCTCCTCATACGAAAGGTTGGTACCAACAACCAATTTCGAATGGTCCAGGATATGGCTCGGGTCCGGGACGTACCGTCGTAATTGGGATACATGGAATACATCATGCACCTCACTCAACGACGGCGGAAGAGCGAGACGATAGGACACCTCATACTCGCTCCAGGACATCGAATGACCCTATATACCTAGGACTAAGCTTTCCCCGCACGCCAAAGCGAATGATGCCGCGGTTAGGCGAGATCCTAAGGAATACATGGTCGTCGATAGCAAACTCTAAGGGACGCCGATGGGCATCGACCCAATACCGCTGGCGATCTTGGACAACTCGAAGATGATCCCTGACTTTTCTGACTACTCCAACCGTCTGGGCAATCATTTCTGGACCAAGCATCTGCCTCTCTCCAACATCAACCAACGCTAGCGGGGATCTGTACTTCCTACCGTACAGAGCCTCGAATGGTGCCATCTGGATGCTGGCCTGAAAGTTATTGTTGTACGAGAACTCCACCAGATGCAGGTGGTCTTCCCACGAACTGCCGAAGTCAAGGGTACAAGACCTCAATATGTCTTCAAGAGTCTGGATTATGCGCTCTGACTAACCATCTGTCTGCGGATGATAAGCTGAGCTAAACTGGAGACGAGTTCCCAAACTCTCTTGCAGGCTACGTCAAAAGTGTAACACCCAGTTTTCCAGAAGAGAGTAATTTTGAAATTTTGTAATTATAATTATTATTTAATGGTATTTATTTCATGATATGATTTTTAGTGATTTTTTAACTATTTAAATTCATGACTTATGATTTGGTGCCTTGCTAGTGTTTATTTCCAGACTGAGGGGTATTTTCGTTATTTTTGTAATTTTAAGAATTATTTGGGATTATTAATTATTATTTAGATTTAATAGAATTTATTTGAATTTATGAGAATTTTTAGGAATTATTTTGGATTTGTTTGGACTGGGTTGACTTTGACTAGTTTTGACCCTTGTAGACCAACCTAGAAGCTAACCCTAGTTAGTATGGACTTGGTTAGGTTATATGACTCTAGTCTAACCTAAGCTAATCCTTGGGTTGGTCATTAGACTCTAGTTAGCATTAGGATTTAGAAAGTCATAAGTCATGGTTTGTGATTTAGAACCTTTATTAAATCATTTAGCTCATAGCCTTGTAGTTTGGCCCAAAGCCCAAGACAAATTCTAAAACCCTAGCCCTAGACTTAAGTGGCCAGCCACCATATCATCATTGGGAACACCACCCTATAAATACTCTCTTAGTTTAGGGTTGCCTCTTTCTTAGGAAAGCTCAAGTCTAGAAGGAAAGGTTTGTTTCCTATTTTAATTAATCCCTAGAACTCCATTTCTCTTCCTTTTCATTCTAATCTCTTCCAATAGGTTCTAATACCTCTATTCTTGCTGTCATTGAAGTTTCATCTCAGTTTGTTGTGGATTTGTTGGATTGGGACATCAAGGAGAAAAGCTCTAGAGAAGGAGGTTTTTCTTGAAATTTCAAGTATAGGTAACTTCCTCATTCCTTAATGAAATTTCATTTTGTCTTCATCATTAGGAAGCCCTAGGGGTCCCCTAAGTGTATGCATTGGTGTCGTGTCAGGTTTCATGAGTTTCGTGTCCATTTGGACACGTATCAAGGGTGTAGCCTAGGTGCTTGTCGAAATGCCCAAGAGGGAATTTCGATCTGATTTTTGGAAAGTTTTTAAATAGGAAATTAGGTTTTGTTATTGTTTATTGGATCCTGGTTGACTGAGCTGATATTGTGTCGTGTCCGTGTCAAAATCAGACCCGAATACACTGTACTGTACTGCACTGCACAGTGTGGCAGTGTCCTGCTACCCGACCTTAATATCTCCCTGTTCTTGACACGTGGACACGTACAAATTAACACAGAGGAGGAGGCCATCACTGACAGACCCCCCCTTGAGTTTCACGACACGTCATGTCGTATCGGACGCGAAATCACGATCGCACCGATTTTTTACTGAACTGTGCACACGGGAAAATCCGCGCTGATACGCTGTGATTTCTCTCGACACGACTCACTTGTACACGTCTCAGGCACTTGAGTATGTAGCCCTATATGTGGGCTACACGTGTGCATGACCACGAGACGTGTCGTGTCTCGTGGTGTGTCCACGAAGGTCGTACACTGGTGCACGACACAGTGCATTGCACACTGTCCTGGGTTTACCCGATTTGGGTTTCCTGGAGTTTGACACGTCGTGTCGTATCGAGATGGACACTCAGGCACCCTAGACACTAGAGGACACCTAAGACTAGGGTTACCAACCTAGAGATTCGTGTTTTGATTTGGTTTCATGTGTTAAATCCTAAATTTCCTAAATTCCTGAACTGTGTATCAGTTGTATATATTTCCAGTATTTTACAGATTTTGAAAATGGATTTTAAACCGATTTTTATGTATATATATATATGTGTATTTTCCTGTATATACACTGTATATGTAGGTATATATGTATATGAGTGTGTGGGTATATGTGTATGTGCATGTGAGTGTATATATGTGCATATATAAGTATGTATAGGTGTGTGTATATAAGATATGTAATGTATGTATGTGTTTGTTGCCAATTCTCAGATTTCTGAGAATTTACACCCCCCTCTCACTGTCACACCCACACATTGATAATACATACACAAACCTAAAAATCTGATATTTACTTGTTTGTAAAAACCTGAGATCTCCTTATGTATGCAAAACTGAGATTTACATTGAACCTGAATTTGGTTCACACTAAATATGGATGAACTATTCTCCTTTCTTTTTTTAACTGTTTTGATGCATGCAAACCTGAGCTTCCTTATGCAAAACTGAGATGTGATAACATGAAATTTCTGATTTAGGTAATATGTAGTGACTGAGATTGTTCATTGTTAAAGGAAAATTGAGTTTGGTTGATTGAAAACTGAGATTTCAATACTAATTAGGATGTTTTTAACTGTTAATAGGAGAACTGAATTCTTTTCTCCTTTGAGCTATCTCCTATTAAACTGAATGAATCCACCTAGGAACAGTACTAATTTTTCCTGTTTTCTCACACACAGTACTGATTTTTTCTGTTTTCTGTTTTTCCTGTTTTCTGTTTTCTCACATTCCTAAACACATACACATTGCCTATATTCCCTCACTATTATGCCTAGACATTGAAACACACATACACATGCTCACACACACTCTAATGTCCACACACTCTTCCCATTCTCTCTTTCCTTCACTCTCTTTCACCACACACACACCCATTCCTGAACCCAAGCTCTCACATATACACCCTCACACACATGTAAACTCCTTAACCCTCTCTCTATATCTCTTTGTATATATGAATATATGTAAATATGTATGTAGGCATATGTGTTAGCTAGAAGTTCTACTTTACCTAATGATCACAATGTTATACACACACACACAACCTATATATATATATACCCTATATACATATATTGATATATAGGTGAATTAAATGTGAATATAAATGTGATACTAGACTAGATTACTTGGTTGTGTGTGCCTAGCTAGCTAGATGTGATGCTAGACTATGGTTAGCTTGTGTGCAGTATAGTTAGTTGCCTAGGCTATGTGTTGGATACCTAGAATTGATTTGTTTAAGCCTAGATTAGACTAACTTAGACTAGTTGCCAAGATTGACCATGCCTTAACTAGTTGACCTAATTTGACTAGATGTTGACTTGGTTTGACCCAGAGTTGACCAAAAGTTGACTTGACCTAGAATGACCTAGATTCATGTAGAATGCATCATAATGATCAATTACTTTATTTTAGACATATTGTGACTTGTGTTGCTCTGATTAGGAGACAGACACCTCTCCTTAGGCAGTACATCCTCTTCGGACATTCAGTTATCAGGCGAGTACATTCTCTGATCGTTTCATACTTGTCATGAGTTATATTCTCGCTCTAGATTACTTTTACTTGATGCTGTCACGTTATCATCACGGATTGGTACTATATGGATCTCTTTTTGGGATGTTATCCCCCTTAGTGGGCGTATCGGATACTTTATGACATGTGTTTCATGTACATCATGTATTCCTTGCTTCTGCGTTATTCATGTACACTCATGTTCTCTCATGTTCTTACATGTACGTCCATGTACTCTCATGTTCTTTCATGTACGCTCATGATTTGCCCATGTGTCTCTTGTATAACCAAAACATCATGTCCGTAACGTAACTTAAATAGATCCTTGTGTATTGATTGTGGGTAGGGGTGAGTATAAATGGTCATGTGATTTACCCATCATGTACACTCTGTTACTTCTATGTTTTATCATGTACTACCTAAGCCAATTACATGCCATCTCGTACTCTAAATCACTAGTCACTAACAGTTCTTACTTATCATGTATATATTTCCAGTTATCAAATATCTCTCATATTTTTATGTACATCTTTTGCAGCATTTTATGTATCTTATTCTATTGCTTACTTTATATTTCCTGACATGATATGAACTGCATGAGATGTATTGTGCTCGCTCCTGTCCTGACTGGACCTGTTAAAAATATTACAGAGGACGAGGAGGAGGCTGGTCTGGATACTTACTACGGGGCAGCCTTAGATGACACCTATGAGCTGGACCCTCAGGAGGACCCAACTCTAGCTGAGGATATCACCCAGATTGCCTAGATTAGATTAGTGAGGCTTAGTTTCTTTTATGTAGCCTTGAGGCATGTTTAGCTAGACTTTATTCTGAGTTCAGAGTTGTATATATTCTTTCATATTCTGTAGCAGAGTTGTACTTCTGAATATTTGCTGGGATTATCTTAGACTGCTTTATCATCTCTGTCTCCTTGAGTTCTATTTCATATCGTGCTATCTCTTCCTTAGTTGTGATTGAGTTTATTACTGCTATGTCACCTCCATTCGGGGAGTATAAACTGTATAGATAGATATTGTTAGATGTATGTTGACCTAGGACATCGTTCTACCGCCGACACTGCGGCGTAGGCTGGGCGTTGTTACGTTCTCGTACCCTCACAGTGGGTGCGGGTCGTGACACGTTTTTAGTGGTGGCCCATGCAGGTCGAGTTTATGTAGTGGTATTCGAACTAGAGTATCACTACAGCCTGCAGTAGGATTAGGATATTTCTTTGAGGTACTCAATCACATTAGGAAAAACTCTTACCTAATTCATACCATCTCAGTTCTTGCTGATATTGTTTTCCTTTGAATATAACTGTCCTCCTTTGCTATTTCGACTCGTTCTCAGCAATTGTTTCTTTTGATCTGTCTCCAGGATGGTTGAGATAGGATCACCTCGCCAGGGCCAGGGGGACATTGATGGAAGGACTGCCACCTCTCATACCCAGCAGCTAGCCCCTGGTACCACAGCCCCACTCATGCTAGCTGGGGTAGACGTTTCAGCTGCGATCGGAGGAGCCCTTCCACCAGCAGCAGGGGGTATACCTCCACCAGATCGGAGGCAGGACCCGGTCATTCCAGAGGATTCCTTCCAACAGCCGCCTCCAGGATACGTGGACGCAGCTCAGATGTTCGCATATTTCCAGCAGTTCATGGACCGACAGCAGGCTCGACAGGACAGAGGCATAGAGTTGGCCATCACGACAGCCGTAACTCAACCAGTGGTGCAGCAGCCGAAGACACCTGGGATAGAGCAGTTCCAGAAGATGAGCCCCAGAGACTTCCTGGGGATGGAGGGGATTATATATGCTGACGAGTGGATCGAGCATATAGAGGAGATCTTCCGCCTGGCCAGGATACCAGCAGATCTTCAGATCGAGGCCGCAGCTAGTCGGATGCGAGATCTTGCTCGTACCTGGTATTAGTCAGACCCTAGGGTGGGGGTAGATGGACAGACTTGGGAGCAGTTCAAAGGCTTCTTCAAGAAGAAGTTTTTCCCAGATTCAGCACTCAGAGCCTTGGAGATGCCGTTCGAGAGCCTAGTCCGGGGGAGTCTTTCAGTGGAGGAGTATGCGGGAGAGTTTGGCCGCCTCGGGAGGTTCGTAGAGGGCTTGAGCGAGACGACGAAGGCCCAGAGGTTTCGAAAGGGTCTAGTTAAGGAGGTCAAGTCCTTGACCAAGGGCAACAGGGATGCCACATTCGAGAAGATTTTGACAGGAGCCTTATTGGCAGAGGATGATCTTGAGCTTAGGCTCAAGAGGGGGCGAGACCCAGTTGGGGGCAGCAGCAGCGGAGGCCAGGCCAAGAGGCCTCACCTTCAGCACCAGCAGCCGAGGCAGTTCCAGCCACAACCATTCCAGCAGAGACAGCAGCAGCAGCAGCAGAGACAACAGCATGTTATCTTTTGCCCCTTCTGTAAGAAACCAGGGCACGATTGGGGTGAATGCCGACTGAGGCTAGGCAGGTGCCTACTATGCGGATCCTCAGATCATCAGTTGAGAGAGTGTCCCAAGTCTGTGGGACGGACAGCTCAGGAAGCAGAAGCTAGGGCCCCGGCAGGACAACAGAGAGGACCAGCATTGCAGACTCAGTAACAGAGGTTCATGCAGTATCAACAGCATGCCAGGGGAGGCCAGCAAGGGCGAGCTTACGCCATGACACTTGAGGATGCTCAGGCAGTAGGAGAGGTGCTTGCAGGTTCTGATCTTCTCGATTCTATTTCCACCTTATCTCATTATACCTATCTTGAAATTCAGTTCTATCTATTCCTATCTGTCTCCTCATTGTTGATAAGTTTGATCTGGTGTTTTATTATAATTTAATTTCCTTCTGAGATAAATTGTATGGACTAGGTCGCCTCGATTATGAGATTTTAGAATCCTCTAGGATCATGCTAGCAGGCATAGTAAGGACATATAGTCGGATTATGGACGTATTTCTCGGATGTGGGAATTTAAGGTTTTCGCTGCCAAGCGTACGACAATGCAAAAATTTTAAATACCATAGTTCTAGAGGTATGTACCATAGTTGAGGACTCTGTGATTATCGTATCCTTGCTCACTGGCATGACAGAGATTCTGAGAATCATGGTTTTGGACAGACGCATATGATTATCTGACGGTATGTTTGAGACTCTGATTGTGGGGTGTTTGACCTAGAGGACTACTACCATTTTAATTTCGAGGACGAAATTTTTATAAGGTGGGTAGGATTGTAACACCCAGTTTTCCAGAAGAGGATAATTTGAACTTTTGTAATTATAATTATTATTTAATGGTATTTATTTCATGATATGATTTTTAGTAATTTTTTAACTATTTAAATTCATGACTTATGATTTGGTGCCTTGCTAGTGTTTATTTCCAGACTGAGAGGTATTTTAGTCATTTTTGTAATTTGAAGAATTATTTGGGATTATTAATTATTATTTAGATTTAATAGAATTTATTTGAATTTATGAGCATTTTTAGGAATTATTTTGGATTTGTTTGGACTGGGTTGACTTTGACTAGTTTTGACCCTTGTAGATCAACCTAGAAGCTAACCCTAGTTAGTATGGACTTGGTTAGGTTATATGACTCTAGTCTAACCTAAGCTAATCCTTGGGTTGGTCATTAGACTCTAGTTAGCATTAGGATTTAGAAAGTCATAAGTCATGGTTTGTGATTTAGAACCATTATTAAATCATTTAGCTCATAGCCTTGTAGTTTGGCCCAAAGCCCAAGACAAATTCTAAAACCCTAGCCCTAGACTTAAGTGGCCAGCCACCATATCATCATTGTAAACACCACCCTATAAATACTCTCTTAGTTTAGGGTTGCCTCTTTCTTAGAAAAGCTCAAGTCTAGAAGGAAAGGTTTGTTTCCTATTTTAATTAATCCCTAGAACTCTATTTCTCTTCCTTTTCATTCTAATCTCTTCCAATAGGTTCTAATACCTCTATTCTTGCTGTCATTGAAGTTTCATCTCAGTTTGTTGTGGATTTGTTGGATTGGGACATCAAGGAGAAAAGCTCTAGAGAAGGGGTTTTTTTTTTGAAATTTCAAGTATAGGTAACTTCCTCATTCCTTAATGAAATTTCGTTTTGTCTTCATCATTAGGAAGCCCTAGGGGTCCCCTAAGTGTATGCATTGGTGTCGTGTCAGGTTTCATGAGTTTCGTGTCCATTTGGACACGTATAAAGGGTGTGGCCTAGGTGTTTGTCGAAATGCCCAAGAGGGAATTTCGATCTGATTTTTGGAAAGTTTTTAAATAGAAAATTAGGTTTTGTTATTGTTTATTGGATCCTGGTTGACTGAGCTGATATTGTGTCGTGTCCATGTCAAAATCAGACACGAACACACTGTACTGCACTGCACTGCACAGTGTGGCAGTATCATGCTACCCGACCTTAATATCTCCCTGTTCTTGACACGTGGACACGTACAAATTGACACAGAGGAGGGGGCCATCACTGACAGACCCCCCCTCGAGTTTCACGACACGTCGTGTCGTATCGGACGCGAAATCATGATCGTACCGATTTTTTACTGAACTGTGCACACGGGAAAATCTGTGCTGATACGCTGTGATTTCTCTCGACACGACTCACTTGGACACGTCTCAGGCACTTGAGTGTGTAGCCCTATATGTGGGCTACACGTGTGCATGACCACGAGACGTGTCGTGTCTCATGGTGTGTCCACGAAGGTCGTGCACTGGTGCACGACACAGTGCTCTGTACACTGTCCTGGGTTTACCCGATTTGGGTTTCCTGGAGTTTGACACATCGTGTCGTGTCGAGATGGACACTCAGGCACCCTAGACACTAGAGGACACCTAAGACTAGGGTTACCAACCTAGAGATTCGTGTTTTGATTTGGTTTCATGTGTTAAATCCTAAATTTCCTAAATTCCTGAACTGTGTATCAGTTGTATATATTTCCAGTATTTTACAGATTTTGAAAATAGATTTTAAACCAATTTTTATGTATATATATATGTGTATTTTCCTGTATATACACTGTATATGTAGGTATATATGTATATGAGTGTGTGGGTATATGTGTATGTGCATGTGAGTGTATATATGTGCATATATAAGTATGTATAGGTGTGTGTATATAAGATATGTAATGTATGTATGTGTTTGTTGCCAATTCTCAGATTTCTGAGAATTTATACCCCCCTCTCACTGTCACACCCACACATTGATAATACATACACAAACCTAAAAATCTGATATTTACTTGTTTGTAAAAACCTGAGATCTCCTTATGTATGCAAAACTGAGATTTACATTGAACCTGAATTTGGTTCACACTAAATATGGATGAACTATTCTCCTTTCTTTTTTAACTGTTTTGATGCATGCAAACCTGAGCTTCCTTATGCAAAACTGAGATGTGATAACATAAAATTTCTGATTTAGGTAATATGTAGTGACTGAGATTGTTCATTGTTAAAGAAAAATTGAGTTTGGTTGATTGAAAACTAAGATTTCAATACTAATTAAGATGTTTTTAACTGTTAATAGGAGAACTGAATTCTTTTCTCCTTTGAGCTATCTCCTATTAAACTGAATGAATCCACCTAGGAACAGTACTGATTTTTCCTGTTTTCTCACACACAGTACTGATTTTTCCTGTTTTCTGTTTTTCCTGTTTTCTGTTTTCTGTTTTCTCACATTCCTAAACATACACACATTGCCTATATTCCCTCACTGTTATGCCTAGACACTGAAACACATATACACATGCTCACACACACTCTAATGTCCACACACTCTTCCCATTCTCTCTTTCCCTCACTCTCTTTCACCACACACACACCCATTCTTGAACCCAAACTCTCACATATACACCCACACACACATGTAAACCCCTTAACCCTCTCTCTATATCTCTTTGTATATATGAATATATGTATATATGTAAATATGTATGTAGGCATATGTGTTAGCTAGAAGTTCTACTTTACCTAATGATCACAATGTTATACACACACACAACCTATATATATACCCTATATACATATATTGATATATAGGTGAATTAAATGTGAATATAAATGTGATACTAGACTAGATTACTTGGTTGTGTGTGCCTAGCTAGCTAGATGTGATGCTAGACTATGGTTAGCTTGTGTGCAGTATAGTTAGTTGCCTAGGCTATGTGTTGGATACCTAGAATTGACTTGTTTAAGCCTAGATTAGACTAACTTAGACTAGTTGGCCAAGATTGACCAAGCCCTAACTAGTTGACCTAATTTGACTAGATGTTGACTTGGTTTGACCCAGAGTTGACCAAAAGTTGACTTGACCTAGAATGACCTAGATTCATGTAGAATGCATCATAATGATCAATTACTTTATTTTAGATATGTTGTGACTTGTGTTGCTCTGATTAGGAGACAGACACCTCTCCTCATGCAGTACATCCTCTTCGGACATTCAGTTATCAGGCGAGTACATTCTCTGATCGTTTCATACTTGTCACGAGTTATATTCTCGTTCTAGATTACTTTTACTTGATGCTGTCACGTTATCATCACGGATTGGTACTATATGGATCTCTTCTTGGGATGTTATCCCCCTTAGCGGGCGCATCGGATACTTTATGACATGTGTTTCATGTACATCATGTATTCCTTGCTTCTGCGTTATTTATATACACTCATGTTCTCTCATGTTCTTATATGTACGTCCATGTACTCTTATGTTCTTTCATGTACACTCATGATTTGCCCATGTGTCTCTTGTATAACCAAAATATCATGTCCGTAACGTAACTTGAATAGATCCTTGTGTATTGATTGTGGGTAGGGGTGAGTATAAATGGTCATGTGATTTACCCATCATGTACACTCTGTTACTTCCATGTTTTATTATGTACTACCTAAGCCAATTACATGCCATCTCGTACTCTAAATCACTAGTCACTTACAGTTCTTACTTATCATGTATATATTTCCAGTTATCAAATATCTCTCCTGTTTTCATGTACATCTTTTACAGCGTTTCATGTATCTTATTCTATTGCTTGCTTTATATTTCCTGATATGATATGAACTGCATGAGATGTATTGTGCTCGTTCCTGTCCTGACTGGACCTGTTAAAAATATTACAGAGGACGAGGAGGAGGCTGGTCTGGATACTTACTACGGGGCAGCCTTAGATGACACCTATGAGCTGGACCCTCGGGAGGACCCAGCTCTAGCTGAGGATATCACCCAGATTGCCTAGATTAGATTAGTGAGGCTTAGTTTCTTTTATGTAGCCTTGAGGCATGTTTAGCTAGACTTTATTCTGAGTTCAGAGTTGTATATATTCTTTCATATTCTGTAGCAGAGTTGTACTTCTGAATATTTGTTGGGATTATCTTAGACTGCTTTATCATCTCTGTCTCCTTGAGTTCTATTTCATATCGTGCTATCTCTTTCTTAGTTGTGATTGAGTTTATTACTGCTATGTCACCCCCATTCGGGGAGTATAAACTGTATAGATAGATATTGTTAGATGTATGTTGACCTAGGACAGCGTTCTACTGCCGACACTGCGGCGTAGGCTGGGCGTTGTTACGTTCTCGTACCCTCACAGTGGGTGCGGGTCGTGACAAAAAGTGTGATGTAAACCTTGAATCTCGGTCCGAGGTGATGCTGACTGGCACACCATGAAGCCTGACAATCTGCCTGAGGTACATCTCTGCTAACTGAGCCGTAGACTGCCCAACTCTGAATGGAAGAAAATGAGCCACCTTCGTGAGCCTGTCAACTATAACCCAAATAGCATCTCGACCAGCTGGAGATCTAGGCAATCCAGTCACAAAATCTATGGTCACATGCTCCCACTTCCATTCTGGAATCGGCAAGGGCTGAAGAAGTCCAGCGGGTCTCTGATGTTCAGCTTTAACCTGTTGGCAAACCAAACACCGAGAGACAAACCAGGCTATCTCCCTCTTCATGCCATTCCACCAGAAGTGCTGACGAATATCACGGTACAACTTCGTGCCACCGGGATGAATAGAATACTGTGAACTGTGAGCTTCGGCCATGACCTCCTGTCTGACATCTCCACTGGGTACACAAAGACGAGTGCCGTGCCAAAGTGTACCATCTTCATGGATACATAACTCTAGTCTTCTTCCTGCCTCACACTCTGCTCTGAGCCGCTGAAGCTTGGAATCTCTAGACTGCGCCACCGGGATCCTCTCAACTATGCTGGACTGAATCTGTAGACTGGCTATCAATGACACACTGGTAGGAAGAACCACTTCTATTCCCATCTTCTGAAGATCTGCCAATAACTCTGGCTGCGCCGTCAGGAAATAAACTCCGGCTCTCCTGCTCAACGCATCTGCTACAACGTTGGCCTTCCCTGGGTGGTACTGCAAGTCCATATCGTAGTCCACCAATAGCTCAAGCCATCTCCTCTGCCGCATATTAAGGTCCTTCTGGGTGAAAACATACTTCAGGCTCTTGTGATCAGTAAATATCTCTACTCTATCTCCATACAAGTAGTGCCTCCACAACTTAAGTGCAAACACTACTGCTGCCAGCTCCAAGTCGTGGGTCGGATAATTCTTCTCATGATCACGAAGTTGACATGATACATAAGATATTACCTTCACATGCTGCATCAAGACACACCCCAATCCTCTGCCTGAAGCATCGCAGTAAACTGTGAATCCTCCGGTCCCATCTAGAAGTGAGAATGGGAGCCGTTATCAAACCTTGCTTCAACTTCTCAAATGATTCCTGACACTCTGCTGTCCAAGCAAACTGCACATCCTTACGGGTCAACTGGGTCATCGGCACTGAAATCCTTGCAAAATCTGAAATGAATCGCCGGTAGTAGCCGGCTAATCCAAGGAAGCTGCGAACCTCTGCCACTGAACCAGGTACTGGCCATGTCTCGATAGCCACAATCTTCTGGAGATCCACTTCCACTCCTCCTCGGGTAATGATGTGAACCATGTACGAAATGCGATCGAGCCAAAACTCGTATTTACTGTACTTGGCGTACAACTGATGCTCTTTAAGCATATGGAGGACGACTCTGAGATGTTGCTCATGCTCTGATTTGCTCTTGCTGTAGGCCAGGATATCATCTAGGAACACGATCACGAATTAATCCAGGTAAGGCATGAATATGCGATTCATGAGGTCCATGAATACAGCTGGCGCATTGGTCGCTCCGAATGGCATAACAAGGAACTCCTAATGCCCATACCTAGACTGAAAAGTTGTCTTCGGGATGTCCTGCTCTCTGACTCTGATCTGGTGGTATACTGACTGCAAGTCTATCTTCGAAAATACCGAAGCCTCTCTGAGTTGATCAAATAAGTCATCTATCCTCGGGAGAGGGTATCTGTTCTTGATTGTCACTGAGTTCAAGGTACGATAATCTACACATAGCCTGGACGTACCATCCTTTTTTTTCACAAGAAGTATTGGGGCTCCCCAGGGTGATCCACTTGCACGAATGAATCCCTTGGTCCTGAGTTCTTCAATCATCTTGTACAAAATCTCCAACTCTGAAGGCGCCATCCTGTAAACTCTCGCTGATACTGGTGCTGTTCTGGGGATCAAGTCTATAGTAAACTCGATCTCCCGCTCTGGCGGCATCCCTGGAAGCTCCTCTGGGAAAACATCTGGAAACTCTTCAACTATCCGGGGCAACTATACTGCTGCTACTGCCATCCGCAATACTCGAGAAGATGGCTCCACCGCGCCTCTGAAAAATGAAAACTTTGGCTTGCCTGGAATGCTGAAAATAACCCTGCCAATATGGCAGTCTATCCTAGCATACTGGTTCCTCAACCAATCCATGCCTAGGACTACATCATAGTCTGCCATGGGGAATTCTATAAATCTAGCGGGGAACTCTCTACCGCTAATTATGATCCGACACGAGGAAAACACTCGATCTACTCCCACAAGACCATTACCAGTAAGTATATTGAGCCTTACTAATAATGACTCGGGCTCCAATCCTATCCGTGTCGCGAATCGTACAGATAGAAATGAATGCGATGCACCAGAATCAAACAATACCAATACTGGAAAGGAGTTAACGAGAATAGTACCTGCCACTACCTCACCTGGTGCAACTTCTTCTTCCATAGTCATCATCATGGCCTGACCTTGTCCTCTAGCTGCGGGTCCCCTCTGCTGGAAACCTCTCTGCCTGTTCTGCACTTGGGCTTGGGTATACTGCGGCTGGTTCTGCTGATGAAACGCCTAGGCCTGAGGCAACAATGGCCTTGGGTACTGCTACTGCTGCATAGGTGCTGGTCCCCTAATCGATGGACAGGTTAGGTTGGAAGAGGACGAACTACCCCTATTCGGGCAGGCTCCTATCTTGTGATTGTTTGCCATTAAAATTGTTTGATTGAAAACTTTAATACAAACAGAACAGTATTACAATATAGGACTTAGATGTAGTCCTAGGAGTACACTTTTGTTTAATCTGGGTTCCTAGTGCCAATGGAGCGAGTGGTAATGCGTTGACTCCGTTGACGGGCTGACGACGGTTATCGGTTCTCTGAAGGTGTAGATTGCTCTGGGTGCTGGAGCTTGCCGAGAGGAGGAAGATGTTGAGTGTCTGTCCCTGTCTCTCTGGTGATTCTCTGTAGATTCTATGCGATGTCCTCTGTGTGTGTGTGTCAGAAGGAAATAATCCCTCTATTTATAGCTGGGCAGGTTGGCTGCTCATACGCGCATATATAGGATGCGCCGGTACATGGGGACGCCACGTGGAGATTGCTGATGGAGGCGCATGGATGATGCGCCCTACTCGAAGGGTTGAATTCTTCATACTGCTGTCGTGAGTCGGCACGTAGCAAAGGAGAAGATCTTTCTGTTGCTGAAATCTTGGATGAGTTGAGTCAAAGGACACGTGTCGTCGACTCATGGCTCGGAGATCTCGGATCTGATAGGGGGGATGATTTGGTGGATGCGCCTTGGATTGGACGTATGATGAGATTTTGGCTCGTGACCTTTAGGAGTCACGAACCGTTCTGGGCGCATGGCTTTTGAGGCGCATGCAAGCGACTTTCCTTCTGTCTTTCGGGATCAGAGATCAGTCTGGGGCGCATGGCTTTTGAGGCACATACAAAGCTTCAACTGGAGACTCTTCTTCTGTTTGTAGGGAGCAGTGAAGGGTCTGAGGCGTATGGCTTATGAGATGCATGCGGGTTTGGGCACATGGCCGCGGAGGCGCATGCGGGTGGTCGAGTGGCCACGTGACAGTAGCCGTCGAAGTAAAGTCATGATGATGCTGACGTTGTGGACGCTTCGTTTTCTATAAAAGCTATCAACCGTTCAGGCTTGGGGAGGCGTGCTGCCAACTCTGTCAGTTCAGCATTTAATGTTGGTGACATTCGATGGACAGCTGAGTGGGTGCGTCGATTGACGTTCCACTAGGCGTATGGAGACGTATGGGGGCGCATCCTCTGTGATGCGCTCGGTACAGGGCGTATCTATGGGAGGTGCTTGGTGTTTGAAGGGGTGTAATGCGCTGTCCAGCCGGCGCATCTGACACGTCTTTAATGATGCGGCTGTTTCGCTTCTCGAGTGCTTTTAAGTAGCCGTTTGGCTGAAGTCGAGGCGTCCGATTCATCCATTTAATGTGAGTTCATTGTACGGAATTCGGAGAGCCATCCACTTGGCACATGGGTTTGATCTGCCCGGCCTATAAATAGTGGCATGGAGATAAGGTTGGCCTCTCACTCTCTCACATACTTCCAATCATGATCTTGGGTTCTCGGGTGCATTCTGTTGGCGAAGTGTTCCCAAGGGTGAAGATGAGACGCCATATCGTCGTTGATGCTCTTGAAGGTGACTGTTACATCCAAAAGACGGAGTCGAGGGCTTCTGAGGCAGGCGGAAGGTGCCTGTTGCATCCAAAGATAGGGATGCTCGGGGCCTCGTCTCCGTTGTTCTGGAAGGGCCGTAGATCGGAATGGCGGTGCCCTGACCGTCTTCCTTTGGCTTTGGAGGCTCTTTCTCTGGATGGGGTATTAATTGCCACCCCCATCCTGCTCGGCCAGGTGAGCCTGGCTGGAAGAGCAGCACATAACTGAGCTGCTGAAGAGATGGTGGGATGCGCCTGGTTGGAGACGCATGGTATCTGCTGTGCCTCACTGGCGGCGTATGGTGACTGCTGCGCCTATCTGGAGGCGCATGGTGACTGCTGCGCCTATCTGAAGGCGCATGGTGGCCGCTGGCTGTAGACTTAGGATCTTTCCTTTGTAGAAACTCTCCTTTGTACAACCATTTTCTAGACATGTAATAGACTTTTGTATATAAATAAAAAGTCCTTCAAATGTCTATACTTATTGGCCTTGCTGTGAAGTGTTCTGTCCGAGTTCTGGCGCATATAGTGTCTGGCGTATGGACTTTCTGGTTGTAAAATTCCATGCTTCTACAAGACCCCCTTCAAAGTTTTCAAAACTTTTGAATAAGTTTTGGAATACTTTGAATAAGAAGTATGGCGATCAGGGCGTATTGGTTGTTGGACGCATGCCTATTCGGGCGCATGCTCCTCTCAGTTAATGCATATGATGATGCCTTGGTAACCGAAAAGATTAATGATAATCTTTTGGTTGTATTTGCTGTTATCTCTTCACAGAACCCGAGGCGACGGCTGAGATCACTCGTTATCGGTTCATGCGTGCGACCACGGCCTATAAATAGGTGATAAATGGAGAGAGAGAGAGTTCTTCTGCTCTGTGCCTTTGCCTCCTTTAGAGTTCTTCTTCAAAACCCTAACTTCTTCCTCTTTGAGAGAATGGCTCCCAAGAATCCTCGCGGCGGTGCCGGCAAAGGAAAGAGGAAAGAGAAGGAGCCTGTAGAGGCTGTCGGGAGTGACATTCCTCGCCCGTCTGTCGAAGTTCGGTCGGCGGTAGTCGGTGAGCTTTATTGTCTTCTATCGTTCTGTGTTAAGATCTTTCCTGCCGACGTGCATAGGCTCAGGCCTTTATCATATACCGTGGTTTCAGTTGCTGACGCGCATGGGTTTTGTACCCTGATGATGCGCCGAGGCTCTACCGCTGACGCGCATGGGTTTAGACCCTGATGATGCGTCGAGGCTCTACCGCTGACGCGCATGGGTTTAAACCCTGATGATGCGCCGAGGCTCCTTTTTCAGATGCGCTTGATACATGCTTTTAATGAGAATGAAGCTCTGATCTTCGTGTCGTCTTCTAGTTTCAAGTTCAGCTTCTTATGTGTAGGAGCCGCTGAAAAGAAAGCCCCGCATTCCAAAATCTGGTGGGAACATGCCAAAGGAGATGGCGGGCTCGTCTGAAGTGCGTCTTCCGCCAACTATGATGTCTCCCATGGAGGAGAATCCCGAGGATGTTGTTGTAGAGATTCCAACATCCCCGGATTATGTCAGAAGGGAAGCTGAGGATGCAGCAGCTTCCGAGAAGATGAAGGCCACAGCGTCGGCCTTGGATGCCGAGGGTCCAACAGAATCGCAAGAACCTGTTGCGGGGGCAACAGGTATGGTTGGAACAGAGGAGAGGGTTGATTCCCTTCCTTGTCTTGATGAGGGGGGATCGGCGATATCATTGCCGAGTCCTACCCCAGCCTCAGTAGTTGAGGTGGCTACCGATCAGGAGGTGGCGACAGATCCTATCCCTGTAGAGGGATTTGATGACGAGACCCGTCGGTCGATCCCGACTGCTGAGGCGGGTCAAGAGACAAGTGTTGATCTCCCCATTCTGCCGGGGGAGGTACTGGTTGCTGATAGGACGTTGGGGGCTGAAGAAGTGGCCGTTGATGTCAGTGGTTCCTCCGGGCTTAAGAATGGCAAGGGTGTGGAACCCTCTGTTACTCCTTCTACTTGGGGAACTATCTCGACGCCTGTGCCGGCTTCCTCTGTTCCTTCGGCTCCTCGGGCTAGCAGTCCAGCCCCTGTCGATGAAGAGCCTATTGATGCCAAGGTTCAAGCCTCGCAGGTTGAGGTTGGCGGATCTTCTTCCGGTCCGCTAACTGTAGTAGCTCCTCCAACTCCTGCTATGACACTGCAGGTACTGGCGGACGCAGACGAATATATGAAATTCCTCGTCGAGGGGGTGTACAAAATGCTGTAGAGGGGTGTATCTGCGGTGATGGATGCCAACGGAAGCTTTGCGACGGCAAGAACTCTGGCAATACCCTGTATCGAGCTGATCCGCGTTCACCAAGGCCACAACCATATGGCCAAAATTCTGGAGACTTTGGTGATCGAGCTGGACGAGCGGCTTGCGGAACTTCAGCGCATCCAGCGAAATGACCTCTCCGTCTTGGTAGATACGGAGAAGGGGAAGTTGATTGCCGAGATCGAGTCTTCCTACCAGGCCACTGTGGGCATTTGGGAGCGCGAGGTGGCTGAGACTGAGGCTGCGGTAGAGCAGTTGTCTCAGTCCATGAAGAAGACGATGGAAACGCGAGCTGCATTGGATGCTAACATCGCAGAGATCAACACCCAGATGCGCCGCCTTGAGGACCAACGGGCCCGACTCCAGTTAGATGCCGAACGTGTCCGGGCTGAACACGCAGCATTCAAGAAGGAAGAAGCGACTTTTACTCAGCGGACTCTTGCCTTGGTTCAGCAGTGACAACAGCTTGATGAGAAGCATGAGAGCGAAACTTCCGCTGAGGCTGTTGAATTGATGCGTCAAGAAGCTGAGCGTCGAGTCCTGGCGACTGTGGAGACCCGTTCAGCCGATTTAAGATGTCGAGTCAGAGAGCTCTCAGTCCACCCTGGAGAGGTTCAGGGACTGTAGCTTCTCCCTTTTTTATGTTCTTTTGCAACCCTTGCTGGGGAGATAGTGTAGTTTTGTACTCTCTCTTGCAGAAAAAATAAAGAAGTACGCAACCTTTTTTTGTGATGTGTTCATTTTTGTTATCATGAACTTGATGATTTGTGTGGACCTATTATCTTTTACGCACCTTGGTTTTTAGGTACAGATAATAAGTTTGAAGGAACCAACATGTTTGCTCAGAGGTGATGTGGACATGGCAATCATTAGGTTCAAAATGATAGAATCTTCCTACTCAGAGGTATTATGGACGTGGTAGGAATGATCCTGGGGGATACGCTGAACAACTCAGAGGTGATATGGACGTGGAAGTTCTGCGATCAATGTACGACAACACAGGGGTTGTTTGTACGAGATGTTTACTCAGAGGTAATGTAGACGTGGTAAACATGAAGGGTAGCGTCGGCTTACGTAGCGTAAGATTCCGCTTTGTAGGGTGTAGAGGAACAACTCATAGGTGATGTGGACGTGGTTTTCTTTCTACTGAAGGATGCCACGAAACAGCTGGGTTCCAGAAGTGTATGAGTTTGTGGAAGGAGATTGTGTGTGAGCCCCGATGATTGGGCCCACAGATCCCCTTAGGGGAAGTACATGTCTGAAGGATGTCAAGAATAGTACTTCTTTAGGAACTTGCCATTGATGGGCATCATGAACAAGTCCCCATTGGGTTTGGCGAGGCGGTAAGCACCGTTTGAGTATACCGTCTCTATGATGAAAGGTCTTTCCCACTTGGGCTCGAACTTTCCTGGTATCTTGTGAGTTAACACCATTGGCCTTCTGACTGCCAGAACCAGGTCGCCAACTTGAAAAGTTCTCTGTTTGACCTTCTTGTTGAAAGCCTGTGATATACGGGCTTGGTAGAGTTCGATGCGTTGTTGAGCTAGGAGACGCTTCTCATCGAGTGCCTCCAGTTCCCGCAGACGACGACGTTGATTGTCTTCTTCTGTGAGTTTGTTTGTTATTGCTACACGGAGTGAGGGTATCTGGATCTCGAGAGGCAGTACCGCTTCGCTTCCGTAGACCAGGAAGAATGGTGTGTTGCCTGTTGGGGTCCGTACCGTTGTGCGGTAGGCCCAAAGGTATTCGCCAAGCTTTTCGTCCCAGTCGCGTTTGTTAGATGACACGACCTTTTTGAGTAGCCTGACAATAGTTTTGTTGAACGCCTCTGCTAACCCGTTTGCAGCCGGATTGTAGGCGGTGGATGCCACATTTTGAATGCGATTCTTGTCACAGAACCTGCTAAAAATGTGGCTGATAAACTGAGGACCATTATCATGAATGATCCGCCGGGGTACTCCGAAACGGTAAATGACATGGTGTTTGATAAAGCTGACCACCCTGGAGCTCTTTATGTCCGCCAGTGGGACTGCTTCTGCCCATTTGGAGAAGTAATCGGTGATGGCCAGGATGAAGCGGTGTCCTCTTGATGAAGGAGGGGTGATTGGTCCCACAATGTCCATGTCCCAGGCTTCAAAGGGCCAGGAGGCGACTGTAGGATGTAGTGGTTCAGACGGTATATGTATGAAGTCTGCATGAAGTTGGCATGCATGACACTTCTTAGTATATTCAACAGCGTCGGCGGCCATGGTTGGCCAGTAGTAGCCCATACGTCGCAGTCGATCCTGCAACTTAGGACCGGGTTGATGAGCTCCGCAAGTTCCGTCATGAGCTTCTTGAAGAGCTTCGGCTGCTTCTTCGTTGGACAAGCACCGAAGGAGGAGCCCATCGAAGGAGCGTCGGTACAGCGTTTTGGTAGCTGTATCGTAGTGGAATCGAAGAGAGCGTCTCCTGACTGAGACGGCTTCCTTCGGGTCCTCTGGAAGGATTCCGTAGACAGCGAAATCGATGAACGGGAATCTCCAGTCTCGGACATTAACACCAGTGTTCGTCGGCATGGCGTGAGCCACTCGCAAGCATAGGTTGTTTCTAGGACAAACCAAGTCTCGGCCAGTTACCGTGACATAGTGTTGAGTCCCAAACGGCGCTGCCAATGAGGCTGCGAGGCCAGCCAGAACGTCAGCCTCCAAGTTTTGTAGACGAGGTACGTGTTCGAAGAAGAACCCAGTGAAGGTTGAAATGATGTTCAATACAACTTCATGGTAAGGGATCAGATCTTCATGGCGAACCTCGTACTGCCTCCGAATCTGGTTCACGACGAGTTTTGAGTCACCGTAGGCTTCCAGATGGTCCACCCCCAGCTGTTGTGCGAGCTGGAGTCCCATGATGAGTGCATTGTACTCGGCAACATTGTTGGAGCACGACTTCGAAAGGGAGTAAGCACGCTGGATGACCAACTGATCGGGGGAGACTAAGACTACCCCCACTCCTGCGATGATTTGGCCTTTGGAGCCTGTTCTTGAAGTGCCATCGAAAAACATCCGCCAAACGGAGCTTCCTTCGGTGACGTTGGATTCTTGGACCTCATCCGGGATGTCTTCATAGAGTTTTGAGGATTCTGGAATGGGGTGTGCAGCTAAAAAGTCAGCCAGAGCTTGACCTCTAACAGTTTTTTGTGGGACAAACACCATATTATACGGTGTTAGCAAGATCACCCATGTGGCTAGCCGGGAGTTCAATGAACCTAGCTTCGTCATGAGGACTCTGAGTGGATTGACTCGGGAAATGACATGAATTGTCTGGCCCGAGACATAATGACGAGTCTTCTGGATGGCAAACACCAAAGCCAAGCACTCCTTTTCAACGGGGTTGTACCGGTGTTCGGCCCCGATGAGCGTTCGACTGAGGTAGTAGATTGCTTGTTCATAGCCTGTATCGCTGTTTTGAGCCAGCAGAGCGCCAAAGGAATGATCCATGGCACGGACGTAGAGGAGAAATGGTTTATCGGCGACAGGTGCCACCAGTACTGGTGGGCTCGTCAAGTAGGCTTTGATGTCATCGAAAGCCTTTTGGTACTCCTCTGTCCAGACATAAGAGACTCCCTTCTTCATGAGCTGAGTAAAGGGTTGACATTTACCGGAGAGGTTTGCTATGAACCTCCGGATGTATGCCAGACGTCCCTGTAAGCCCCGAAGTTCTCAAAGATTCTTCGGAGGGTCCATATTGAGGATGACTTTGGTCTTCTCGGGATCAACATGAATGCCTTTCGCCGTGATGACAAAGCCTAAGAATTTGCCGCTAGAAACCCCCAGGAAGGATTTAGCGGGGTTCATTTGAGTTGATGTGCCCGCATGAGATCGAAGACTGTCTTCAGATCCTGTAGGTGATCTCCTTTGAGGCGGCTCTTGACTGTGATGTCGTCAATATAGCATTCGACTGTCTTGCGAAGATGTTGACGGAAGATGGTGCTCATAGCTCGTTGGTATGTTGCACCGACGTTCTTCAAGCCGAAAGGCATCATTGTGTAGCAGAAAATGCCCTTCGGAGTCCTGAATGATGTGTGTTTTGCGTCATCGGGGAACATCTTGATTTGATTGTAGCCTGAATATCCGTCCATGAAGGACATGCGTTCAAAGCCACATGTGTTGTCGATCATCACATCGGTGATTGGAAGCGGGAATTCGTCCTTCGGGCAAGCAGAGTTGAGGTCCCTGAAGTCGATACAGACTCGTATCTTCCCATTCTTCTTGGTGACAGGTACGACGTTGGCTACCCAATCTGGGTGTTGTTCCTCACGGATGAAGCCGCTGGTCAGGAGCTTGTCCACCTCCTGATCGATGGCATTCATGATATCCGGACGGAAACGTCGCTGTTGTTGTTTGATAGATTTGGCATCATGTAAGATGTTCAACCTATGCATTGCGATCTGTGGATCGAGTCCCGACATATCTTCGTAGCTCCAGGCAAAGACGTCGATATACTCTTTAGCCAGCTAGATTAGAGACTCTCGGTCTTCTCCTTCTAGGCTTTTGCTGATGAAGATGGGTTTGGAAGAAGATCCATCCCCAAGGTCGATCTGCTCGACTTCGTCTTCGGTGGGAGGTCTTCAGGCTGCTTGACCTGACTGAGAAAGGATTCAGCGTCCTTCAGAGCTTCGCAGAGAGCTTTTCGCGAGTCTTTGGAAAGACGCAGGAGCTCAAACAAAGACAAGCGTGCAGGAGTACTGGCCAGTTGTGCCAGTATGTCAAAGTTGTGGGGCTTGGCTAGCCCCGAAGCATTCTCCTTCCGTAGAGGTCTGTCGAAACGAGCCTCTACCTGCTTCTGCTTATTGGCTGCTGAGGGTTTAGACGGGCCCTCTTCAGGGATGGTGCCAGGAGGCACCACCTCGACGGCAGCTTCGCCGGGCTGGGCGTTCTGTTGTGCATGCGTCTGCACTGGAAGTGCCTCTTCCGTTGAAGAAGAGATCGTGCGGCAAGACTTGATCTTCCTGTCTTTTGATTTGGAGGTAGAGCGTACCTCCGGTTGAGTCACCTCGGAGACGCGGTCGGGGTGAACCCAGAGGACCTCTCCTAGAGATGTGGTGAGTGGGATGAGTCCACTCACATTGTCACGGGTAGGTGGCAAGTTCACCACCTCCATTGTCGCCTTAGGGATGGGGACGACGCCATCTTGTGTGGTGGTCGACGGCAAGGTGCCGAACTGAAGTGACACCACATTGGCTGACATCGTCTTTTCTTCATAGTCGACGGAGATTACATCGACATTGATCATGCGCTGGATGTAATTCTTAAGGACGTAGCAGTCCTTGGTCGGGTGTCCGACAAACCGATGGTAGTGACAGTACCTCGGGTTGTCCACTTTCCCGACTTCATCGGGCCGCTTTGGGTCCGGGAGCTTGATCTTGTCACCCTGCTTCAGTATTTCAAAGAGTTGCAGGGTGTCTTCGTCATTGAATGAATACACCTCCTTGGGTCTCGGTGCCAGTGGAGGCTTCTGAGTAGACGCAGATACGCCTTTCGAGGCATTAACCGTCAATGCCTGTTTCCCCTTTGCTTCTCGTCCAGAGTTGTTGGCTGCAGATCTTTTCCCCTTATCATCAAAGGCGGGGAAGCTGACACCCAGAAGACGTGCATTGGCCGCCTTCTTTTCTGCGGCTTCAGCTTCGATGATCAGGGAGCTCCAGTCGGAAGGGGGAGTAGAGTTGAGCCAGAGCTTCACTGCATGCAGCATGTTCATGCTGCAAGAGGAGAGGAGCGCATGTTCTGGCATGCCTGGAGGTAGCCTGAAGCAGGCCTGTCGGAAGCGTTCGATGAACACCCGAACCGTTTCTTTCTCCTTCTGGCGTATCTCTATGAGAGATGCCATCGTCATGTCCTTCCCGCCGTCGTTGAAGCGATCGAGAAAGAGGCGCGTCAAGTCGTCGAAGGATGATATAGAATTGTCAGGGAGGCTGCAGTACCAGTCATACGCCATCCCTTTTAGAGCCCCAACAAAGATGCTGGTGAGGAGCGCGTCCTCCTTTGGAAGATGCCCCGTCTGTGACTGAAAATATGTCAGGTACCGATGCGGAGAGTCCTTCCCGTCGTACGACGTGAGTGTTTAGGGTTTATATTTTGGAGGATAAACCACCTTGTTCCACTCGAGGGGATAAGGCTGGGGAATGCCCATCTTCTGGCGTTCCTCTTGCCTGTTTTTGGACTCGAAGAGCTCCCGCAAGTCCTTGATCATTTCGACCACATCCTCTGTGGAGCTAGGAGTCGGGGAAGGTGGTACTATTTGGAGTGGAGCGTTTGAGGGCTCCGACGTCCGGGGTGCTTCTGTGTCTGAGGGTGCCCGTTGAAGGGGTACACTCGACTCCCCATTGGCTCCTAGGTCGGGACCGGTTAAAGGTGTTCTGGTCAAGGCCGACCGTATATCAAACACTGCTTAAGTCAGTGCTTGCATAGAGGCAGAGAGGGTTTTGAGTCCTCCCTCTAATGAGTCTATGCGCTGAACAATGTCCTGCGGCGGCGCATCAGACTCGGAATCACCCCCAGTCACGTATACTGTCCTGACACGGCCGGGAGTGGATGGATTGGTTGAGGCTTCGCTCTCGGTCTCACTTTCATGTGGGGGAGTCACCTCTCCTGGTGTTCCACCTTGGCCACCCCCAGCCACATTCTGGAGGTCATTCTCGAAGGGCGCATCTGCATGGGCCTGATTGCCCTCAGCTCCGTCTTAAAGGGCCTCTTTATCTCTACCCCCACCCGTGTCCGGGGAGACATCCTCGTTTTGAGGGGCTTCTGGGAGGCTGACTTCGCCTTGAGGACGAAGATCCGCCGCAGCTGTGCTTTGAACATCTTCGTCTTCGGAAGGAGGCTCGACAAGGGTCTGACTACCCCCAGCTTCCTTTAAGAACTTTTTCCTCGACCGAGTGCCTTCGAACACTCCAGAGGTCGAGACAGCTGCCTTGGTTTTCCTTGGCTGGCTTTTAGATGAAGACGAGAAATTGCCAGTCGTCTTCCGGACTGAGGAGGAGTTGGAGGTCACGTTGCATGAAGCAACCCTTGGCTCCTCTTCTGTTGACACCTTCATCCCGAGGCGATGTCAGAGGGGTGTGGATGATTGCAGCCGCTGGAAGACTGACTGCCTTGATGATTGCAACAGCAGTTGATGGTGACCACCGCACAAGTATGCCCCGTGATAGGCACATCGTGCCTGTTGGTCGACTCTCCTGACCGGCGCTTGTGAGTGATCACGTTACGCAGGTCGTTGGAGGAGAGTGCTACCTTTACACCCCCTTCAGGCGCATGGCAATACCAAACGCCAGGGTGGACAGGTGAGTGATGCGCCCCCTGATCTAATACCAAGCAGGCATCACGATTAGTAGTGGGGGAACCATAACATTTGAAGTGACTTGAACGGACCTCAAATACACAACCAGAGGAGGCGCAGGAGTTCAAGACCACTGAATTTGCCTCACTCGACTTGGTTGTGCACGCAGTAGATGCGCCCAAGTGAGATGAGGACTTTGAAGGTCGACTCGTTTTTGGTGCAGAGGCACCTGATTCGACCTTGTACAGCTTGCCATCGGCAGCGCACGTGATTGTGAACGCGTGCCTCTGACCTGCTGCTGGCATAGCACGTTTGTGGCGCATGGCCCGTGCCGTCTTGGATTTCTTTGTACTAGCCCACTGGGTGCATAGTACTCAGCATCCAAATTCTCCTCGCCATTACAGCAAGTGAGTCTGTCAAAGACAGAGACTTTTTTTGGCGCATCAGAGGTGATGCGCGGGGCATTGGCTGCGCCCCTGCTCAGTCGACGCATCTTCCTCGCCTGAGAGGGAGATGGCTGGGGAACATGGTCAACCGCACGCTTCCCCGAGAGATGCGCTGCATCAGCGGGCGCACCTTGGTTGCTGAGAACGTCAGCAGGAAGGGAGGGCTGGATTGGCGCATTCCCTTCAGTGGTGGTGCCCGAGGTGTCGACCTTGCGCACGCAGACACGGCGGGTCTTCTTCAGCTTCGGCAGCCGCTTCGAAGGACTCGCACTTCCTTCAGAAATGAACTCCTCGTACGCCTGTTGATTGAGGTGTACGACCATCATTTTGTGGGAGGAGCCCACCTTCACGTCGTCGGCCTGTGACACGACTTTCTCGGAGGAAGAAAAAGAGGTCCCCAGCAGAGTCGCCAGCTTGTTTGCCATTAAAATTGTTTGATTGAAAACTTTAATACAAACAGAACAGTGTTACAATATAGGACTTAGATGTAGTCCTAGGAGTACACTTTTGTTTAATCTGGGTTTCTAGTACCAATGGAGCGAGTGGTAATGCGTTGACTCCGTTGACGGGCTGACGACGGTTATCGGTTCTCTGAAGGTGTAGATTGCTCTGGGTGCTGGAGCTTGCCGAGAGGAGGAAGACGTTGAGTGTCTGTCCCTGTCTCTCTGGTGATTCTCTGTGGATTCTATGCGATATCCTCTGTGTGTGTGTGTCAGAAGGAAATGATCCGTCCATTTATAGCTGGGCAGGTTGGCTGCTCATGCGCGCATATGTAGGATGCGCCGTGTCACCCTCATTTCCCGTATTTCCCGTATTTCGTATTTATATTCGTATCTGGATTTTGGCATTTATTTTTATTTTTCTCGACTTGTGGAATTTCGGTATTTCTCATATTTTAGGTTTTCTCATGGCTCGATTTTATTGGGTTGGTCTAGTTCGGTTTATGCATGGAGCACCTTAACCTATGCTACCCCTCATCCCCACCACAACTCCCCCTCTTTAAAACTCCACCAATATTTTCTCTCTCCTCATAACCACCATTTATTTCTTTCTTCTTCTTCTTCTCCTTCCTCTACACAACTCTCCCAACCCTAGGCAAGTGCATCTTGCCACTACATGAGAACCCTCTTTTCCTTGTCCATTTGATAGATTAGGACATGGTGATCAACATTAGTTCTTAGCTTTTTGTGATTTGGTGTCTCCATTACTCTAGATCTAAGTTTTCCTATTTTCAAATTTTGCATGTTTTGATCCACTTTGGTTGGAGTTCTGTGGGTTTTGATGTTTCCACGTGGAAGAGCATTCAGTTTCACTCCAGTTGGAACTTTGGAAATCCGGATTTGGAGTTCGGATGGCCAAGTTATGGTGCTGTGTAGCCTTGAGTTCAACCATGGTGTTCTTGCTGTTTGGAGAAGACAGTGAGCAGTGTACTGAGCCTCTTAGCTTAAGCCACTGAGCCTTGGATATGCTTCCTGTTGGAGGCGTGTCTCCTGCGTGCGTGCTTTTGTGCGTACGCAGACTTGAGCGTGCGTGACTTTTCATGTACGCTGCTCCCTTGAGCGTACGTGACTTTTCATGTACGCTGCTTCCTTGAGCGTGCGTGACTTTTCACGCAGCTGCTTCCTTGAGCGTGCGTAACTTTTTTACGCAGCTGCTTTCTTGAGCGTGCGTGACTTTCACGCAGCTGCTCCCTGTAGCGTGCGTGACTTTTCACCTATGCTGCTCTCTCAGCGTGCCTGACTTTTCACCTACGCTGCTCCCTGTAGCGTGCGTGACTTTTCACCTATGCTGCTCTCTCAGCGTGCGTGACTTTTTACCTATGCTGCTCTCTCAGCGTGCGTGACTTTTCACCTACGCTGCTCCCTGTAGCGTGCGTGACTTTTTACCTATGCTGCTCCCTTGAGCGTGCGTGACTTTTCATGTACGCTGCTTCCCTTGAGCGTGCGTGACTTTTCATGTACGCTTCTTCCCTTGAGCGTGCGTGACTTTTCATGTACGCTGCTTCCCTTGAGCGTGCGTGACTTTTCGCGTACGCAGCTCCCCCTGCGTGCGTGACTTTTGTGTACGCTGCCCCCTGACCCCTTGCTTAACCCATTGGCTCTTGGAGTTTTGGTCTTAATTCTTTAAAGCTTTGCTCTTCTATAGCCCTGTATATTGATATTTTATTAGATATTTTACGTCCATTTTATATCCTTACGCCTTTTGTCCTGAACTTGATAATCACGAATTTACTGGATATGTTTGGAATTGATAATTGAGCATGACCTGATAAGTGGCCCGTCGTGGCGCACTTCTGACTAGCACACTTGATATGATAACCTGACCTGATATATCTTGAATAGCTGTTGCGACGGCTACCTGACATGACATGACCTGTATAATTAACCTGGACACCGTGGACGATTGTGTTTGTACAAATAATCCAGTCCTGTCTTGCATCATGTCTAGGAGGGGACTCCTGAGTACCACGGTCAGGAGTACCTACTGAATTGGACTAAGGTTAATAATTAGTATAATTCACTAGTCATGAAGAGATGTTCCCCAGTTACAGGTGATCCCGTTATCCCGGCCGCAAATGTTTGGACTTGTAGCCTGCCGACGAGTAGAGCACATTTCCAGCCCACTGTTATGTGGGGTACTCTTGATTGTCACTTTAATGATTGAACTCTATTGTCACTCTAATGTATTGAACTCTCTAAATTGTCACTATAATGATTGCGTGGATAACCTGGATAGCTGCAGGGCCTGTGACTACTTGGAGCATCTTATTACATCTTGCTAGTAACTAGGATTGTGATAACCCTAGTTAGTTAATATAGAAAGCCGTAGGCAATGATTGGCCGTGATTGCTTGGATGGAGTCTAGTACAGTATAGTATTGTCTAGAATTGATTGATTGTAAGATTGTACCAGAATGATTGAATGATTGTCACTCCAGATTGTCACTATAATGATTGTCACTCCAGATTGTCACTATAATGATTGTCACTCCAGATTGTTACTTGACCTGATTTCTTATATTTATCTTGCCGATAAATGGTGAGAGAAACCAAGTTCCGTTCAGACCAAAGGTTACAACCCCGGTCCTTGTTTGGTTTACGGGTTGTAACCTATCTATCTGAATAGTCCCATGGTTATCTCTTCGTATATCATCCTGACATGCTTTTCCATATGTCCTGTCTTTTAGTGATTCTATGCAAGATTGTCTTTTATAATTACCCATCATGCTTTTCTTAAATTACTGTCTCTTATTATGTAATTATACTATTGTGCTAATTTGCTGGCTTTGTTCTTATTTTGTGGCCTCTTTTGTGGTACTTGCTCTTTCTGGGGTCTGACCCAGCTGGTTTTTTATGGCCAGATACCGGAGCAGCAGCAAAAGATCTACCTGTCTTCCAGCCCGATGGTGGTCACCAGGCGTAACCAGGGCATCGAGTGGGTTTCTTTTGTTCTCCCACTGTAATATTGTAAATTATTTTTTTGAGGCGTTTAGCCGACGAGCAAGTGTTAGCTCGATTGTACTTACTTACTGTCTGTCTACGGGCTGTAACATGATTGACAAGCCCCGGGGGTTGATCATGTATGACTAAACTCTTGCTAGTCCTCACATTTTGTAACGACTAGCTTCATGATCATCTGGATATGTAATGTTTGGGACGCCTTACAATTGTGATTATTATTTAGTTGTCCGAGATAAGCAACCTCAGTTACGTCGGTCCAGTACTCGACCCCGATGTACCCTCAGCAGAAACAGAAGCAAGCACAGTCTTCCGCCGTAGGCTGTTCTTATTGTGGAAAGCCTGGACACGTGGTAGCGGAGTGTCGCAAGGCGTTGGGATTATATTTATTGTGTGGAGCATCGGATCATAGGGTGGGGTCCTGCCCTTTCAGAGTTGATTCAGCATCGACAGTATCTAGTCCTTCGGTTAGGGGACCAGCACCAGCACCAGTACCAGCTCCAGTTCACCAGCAACAGCAGTTCCTGTTCCCGAGGCCATTGCCGACTCAGGCCCAGACTTTCCAGCAACATAACCCGCGGCAGTTTGCCCTAGCCCAGGCTCAGGTTCAGAATCGACCGAGAGGTATATGTGTCCTCTCATCTTTCTTTTCTACCGTCATTATGCGGGGTGTATGACGTATTTCATGTATCCTAATTACAACGGTACATCCCGGACCCAAGCCATATCCTAGGTCATTCAAAACTGGTTATTGGTACCAACCTTTTCGTATGAGGATAGGCCTGTGTCCCTGTTTGACCAAGGGGAGAGACCTCAAGCGCAAGACTATCAGTTTAGTTCATGTTGCTTGCGTTCATCGCTCCTTGGGAGAGTCAAACGTGGGAGTGTGAGAATGATATCCGATCACGTTGTCCCTACTTGTTTGACTCGTGAGGCGTAATGTCTTTCTTATGCCTTACTTATTCCCTTCTTTGCTTGCATTATATGATTGTATGATTGGATTGCTTAGTGTAGCTTGCCTGTGCTTAGTATAGCTTGTCGTGACAATCTCTAGCTCCTTGATTAAATTCCGAGGACGGAATTCTTTTAAGGTGGGTAGAGTTGTCACCCTCATTTCCCGTATTTCCCGTATTTCGTATTTATATTCGTATCTAGATTTTGGCATGTATTTTTATTTTTCTCGACTTGTGGAATTTCGGTATTTCTCGTATTTTGGGTTTTCTCATGGCTCGATTTTATTGGGTTGGTCTAGTTCGGTTTATGCATGGAGCACCTTAACCTATGCTACCCCTCATCCCCACCACAACTCCCCCTCTTTAAAACTCCACCAATATTTTCTCTCTCCTCATAACCACCATTTATTTCCTTCTTCTTCTTCTTCTTCTCCTTCATCTACACAACTCTCCCAACCCTAGGCAAGTGTATCTTGCCACTACATGAGAACCCTCTTTTCCTTGTCCATTTGATAGAATAGGACATGGTGATCAACATTAGTTCTTGGCTTTTTGTGATTTGGTGTCTCCATTACTCTAGATCTAAGTTTTCCTATTTTTGGATTTTGCATGTTTTGATCCATTTTGGTTGGAGTTCTGTGGGTTTTGATGTTTCCACGTGGAAGAGCATTCAGTTTCACTCCAGTTGGAACTTTGGAAATTCGGATTTGGAGTTCGGATGGCCAAGTTATGGTGCTGTGTAGCCTTGAGTTCAACCATGGTGTTCTTGCCGTTTGGAGAAGACAGTGAGCAGTGTGCTGAGCTTCTTAGCTTACGCCACTGAGCCTTGGATACGCTTCCTGTTTGAGGCGTGTCTCCTACGTGCGTGCTTTTGTGCGTACGCAGACTTGAGCGTGCGTGACTTTTCATGTACGCTGCTCCCTTGAGCGTGCGTGACTTTTCATGTACGCTGCTCCCTTGAGCGTGCGTGACTTTTCACGCAGCTGCTTCCTTGAGCGTGCGTGACTTTTTCACGCAGCTGCTTTCTTGAGCGTGCGTGACTTTCACGCAGCTGCTCCCTGTAGCGTGCGTGACTTTTCACCTATACTGCTCTCTTGGCATGCGTGACTTTTTACCTATGCTGCTCCCTGTAGCGTGCGTGACTTTTCACCTACGCTGCTCTCTCAGCGTGCGTGACTTTTCACCTATGCTGCTCTCTCAGCGTGCGTGACTTTTCACCTACGCTGCTCCCTGTAGCGTGCGTGACTTTTTACCTATGCTGCTCCCTTGAGCGTGCGTGACTTTTCATGTACACTGCTTCCCTTGAGCGTGCGTGACTTTTCATGTACGCTGCTTCCCTTGAGCGTGCGTGACTTTTCATGTACGCTGCTTCCCTTGAGCGTGCGTGACTTTTCATGTACGCTGCTTCCCTTGAGCGTGCGTGACTTTTCGCGTACACAGCTCCCCCTGCGTGCGTGACTTTTGTGTACGCTGCCCCCTGACCCCTTGCTTAACCCATTGGCTCTTGGAGTTTTGGTCTTAATTCTTTAAAGCTTTGCTCTTCTATAGCCCTGTACATTGATATTTTATTAGATATTTTACGTCCATTTTATATCCTTACGCCTTTTGTCCTGAACTTGATAATCACGAATTTACTGGATATGTTTGGAATTGATAATTGAGCATGACCTGATAAGTGGCCCGTCGTGGCGCACTCCTGACTAGTACACTTGATATGATAACCTGACCTGATATATCTTGAATAGCTGTTGCGACGGCTACCTGACATGACATGACCTGTATAATTAACCTGGACACTGTGGACGATTGTGCTTGTACAAATAATCCAGTCATGTCTTGCATCATGTCTAGGAGGGGACTCCTGAGTACCACGGTCAGGAGTACCTACTGAATTGGAATAAGGTTAATAATTAGTATAATTCACTAGTCATGAAGAGATGTTCCCCAGTTACAGGTGATCCCGTTATCCCGGCCGCAAATGTTTGGACTTGTAGCCTGCCGACGAGTAGGGCACATTTTCAGTCCACTGTTATGTGGGGCACTCTTGATTGTCACTTTAATGATTGAACTCTATTGTCACTCTAATGTATTGAACTCTCTAAATTGTCACTATAATGATTGCGTGGATAACCTGGATAGCTGCAGGGCCTGTGACTACTTGGAGCATCTCATTGCATCTTGCTAGTAACTAGGATTGTGATAACCCTAGTTAGTTAATGTAGAAAGCCGTAGGCAATGATTGGCCGTGATTGCTTGGATGGAGTCTAGTACAGTATAGTATTTTCTAGAATTGATTGATTGTAAGATTGTACCAGAATGATTGAATGATTGTCACTCCAGATTGTCACTATAATGATTGTCACTCCAGATTGTTACTTGACCTGATTTCTTATATTTATCTTGCCGATAAATGGTGAGAGAAACCAAGTTCCGTTCAGACGAAGGGTTACAACCCCGGTCCTTGTTTGGTTTACGGGTTGTAACCTAGCTATCTGAATAGTCCTATGGTTATCTCATCGTATATCATCCTGACATGCTTTTCCATATGTCCTGTCTTTTAGTGATTCTATGCAAGATTGTCTTTTATAATTACCCATCATGCTTTTCTTAAATTACTGTCTCTTATTATGTAATTATACTATTGTGCTAATTTGTTGGCTTTGTTCTTATTTTGTGGCCTTCTTTGTGACACTTGCTCTTTCTGGGGTCTGACCCAGCTGGTTTTGTATGGCCAGATACCGGAGCAGCAGCAAAGGATCTACCTGTCTTCCAGCCCGATGGTGGTCACCAGGCGTAACCAGGGCATCGAGTGGGTTTCTTTTGTTCTCCCACTGTAATATTGTAAATTATTCTTTTGAGGCGTTTAGCCGACGAGCAAGTGTTAGCTCTATTGTACTTACTTACTGTCTGCCTACGGGCTGTAACATGATTGACAAGCCCCGGGGGTTGATCATGTATGACTAAACTCTTGCTAGTCCTCACATTTTGTAACGACTAGCTTCATGATCATCTGGATATGTAATGTTTGGGACGCCTTACAATTGTATATTTGGTGATCTGATATCTTGTGATTATTATTAGTTGGTTGAGATTGAGACAATAGACTATTTTATGACCTTAAGAGACTGATGGATTGTAGTGAAACCCTCACATATCTAGACAGCCGTGACCGAATAGCGGTGTAGATTCCATTCCGTTATACGTAGCGGGCTATGTCTGCCCCCGCTCACCAGTATTCTGGTTCTGGGGCGTGACACACCGGTACGTGGGGACGCCACGTGGAGATTGCTGATGGAGGCGCATGGATGATGCGCCCTACTCGAGGGGTTGAATTCTTCATACTGCTGTTGTGAGCCGGCACGTAGCAAAGGAGAAGATCTTTCTATTGCTGAAATCTTGGATGAGTTGAGTCAAAGGACACGTGTCGTCGTCTCATGTCTCGGAGATCTCGGATCTGATGGAGGGGATGATTTGGTGGGATGCGCCTTGGATTGGACGCATGATGAGATTTTGGCTCGTGACCTTTAGGAGTCACGAACCGTTCTGGGCGCATGGCTTTTGAGGCGCATGCAAGCGACTTTCCTTCTGTCTTTCGGGATCAGAGATCAGTTTGGGGCGCATGCAAAGCTTCAACTGGAGACTCTTCTTCTGTCTTTAGGGATCAGTGAAGGGTCTGAGGCGCATGGCTTTTGAGGCGCATGCGGGTTTGGGCGCATGGCCGCGGAGGCGCATGCGGGTGGTCGAGTGGCCACGTGGCAGTAGCCGTCGAAGTAAAGTCATGATGATGCTGACATTGTGGATGCTTCGTTTTCTGCAAAAGCTGTCAATCGTTCAGGCTTGGGGAGGCGTGCTGCCAACTCTGTCAGTTCAGCATTTAATGTTGGTGACATTCGATGGACAGCTGAGTGGGCGCGTCGATTGACGTTCCACTAGGCGTATGGAGACGTATGGGGGCGCATCCTCTGTGATGCACTCGGTACAGGGCACATCTGTGGGAGGCGCTTGGTGTTTGAAGGGGTATTATGCGCTGTCCAGCCGGCGCATCTGACACGCCTTTAATGATGCGGCTGTTTCGCTTCTCGAGTGCTTTTTAAATAGCCGTTTGGCTGAAGTCGAGGCGTCCGGTTCATCCATTTAATGTGAGTTCATTGCACGAAATTCGGAGAGCCATCCACTTGGCGCATGGGTTTGATCTGCCCGGCCTATAAATAGTGGCATGGAGAGAAGGTTGGCCTCTCACTCTCTCACGTACATCCAATCATGATCTTGGGTTTTCGGGTGCATTCTGTTGGCGAAGTGTTCCCGAGGATGAAGATGAGACGCCATGTCGTCGTTGATGCTCTTGAAGGTGACTGTTACATCCAAAAGACGGAGTCGAGGGCTTCTGAGGCAGGCAAAAGGTGCCTGTTGCATCCAAAGATCGGGATGCTCGGGGCCTCGTCTCCGTTGTTCTGGAAGGGCCGTAGATCGGAATGGCGGTGCCCTGACCGTCTTCCTTTGGCTTTAGAGGCTCTTTCTCTGGATGGGGTGTTAATTGCCACCCCCATCCTGCTCGGCCAGGTGAGCCTGGCTGGAAGAGCAGCACATAACTGAGCTGCTGAAGAGATGGTGGGATGCGCCTGGTTGGAGGCGCATGGTATCTGCTGCGCATCACTGGCGGCGCATGGTGACTGCTGCGTCTATCTGGAGGCGCATGGTGACTGCTGCGCCTATCTGAAGGCGCATGGTGGCCGCTGGCTGTAGACTTAGGATATTTCCTTTGTAGAAATTCTCCTTTGTACAACCTTTTTCTAGACATGTAATAGACTTTTGTATATAAATAAAAAGTCCTTCTTCAAATGTCTATACTTATTGGCCTTGCTGTGAAGTGTTCTGTCCGAGTTCTAGCGCATGTAGTGTCTGGCGCATGGGCTTTCTGGTTGTGAAATTCCATGCTTCTACAGTGATCTGCCGCTCCACAAGCCAGGCACAATCCCTGTGCCCTACGACAATCTGCCACCACATGGCCTGGCTTCCCGCAATGAGAACATCCCATCGTGGAAGTCTGCTTCTGCTGCTGCAGGTACGTCGGGGTCGAATGCTGAACCGACGTCACTGAGGCCGCCCGCCTCGGAGTTCCAATAGTCAAACTCCTAGCTGCCGGGGCTGGAGCTGATGATTACTGTATCTGGTTGTGGGATCGCTTCCTACCTCCGGTCCTATCCACGATCCTCTGGGAGGTATACTCATGCCTCCTAGCTGCTCTCAAAACTGCATCGAACGTCTGGTGCTCGAACTGCTCAACTGCCAGCAAGATCTCCAAATGCAGTCCCTGCTGGAACCGCTGGGCCCTATCAAACTCGGTCGCCACCAAGGTGGGGGCAAACCTACCGAGTCTAGAAAACTCAGTCGCATAACCGTCGACCGTTCTGCCTCGTTGCTTTAAGTTGGTAAATCTCGTCTGCAAGTCGTACCGAGCCACCGCATCAAAATACTTCGTTTGGAATCTCTCTCTAAATACTGCCCAAGCAATGGGTGCCACTAATCCCATGGCCTATGCTGCCCACCAACTGCGAGCTAAATCCAGCAACTGCAGTCGTACCACGGCCACCTTGTCACGACCTGTACCCACTGTGAGGGTACGAGAACGTAACAACGCCCAGCCAACGCCGCAGTGTCGGCGGTAGAACGTTGTTCTAGGTCATGAACTATAACTAGCATAATATGAATACTCTCCATAAGGAGGCCAACACAGAGGTACAACTCAATCACAATCTAAGGTAGAATGTAGCATGATGGAAATAGATAAAAAATTCTCAACTGAGGTATAGCAGAAAGAGATAACAAAGTCTTAACATCTCTAAAATATACAACTCTGAAAATAAGACAACAGCTAAACATGAAAAGAAAGGACAGTCTAAGCTATCTATACTATACAAGGTATCATCCTGAGCAGCTACCTGAACCTCCCCAGGGGTCCAGGTCGCGAGTGTCAACTAGGCAAACTCCAAGTAAGGGTGCAGGGTGCCTCATCATCCTCTGTAAAATTTTCAACAGGTCCAGTCAGGACGGGAGCGAGCACAAAACATCTTACGCAGTTCATATCGAGTTAGGAAATATAAAGCATGCAATAGAGTAAAGTACATGAAACGCTGAAAGAAGAAGATATATGAAAAACAGTAGAGATTTGATAACAGGAAATATCTAAATATGATAAGTAAGAACTGTAAGGAACATGTGATTTTAGAGTACAATCTGGTTATGTAAACGGGCTAGGAAAATGCAATGGTAACTCCATTGTACGTGGGTGTACAATAGACATATACAATAGTTATACAATATTGTACAATAGGATTTGAGTACATAACCAATTCTACTCCCCCTCCCCAATCAATACACAAGGATCTACTCCAGTTACGTTATCTTATACATTAGTGTACAATGTTATACAATGGATGTACAATGTTATACAATAGTGTACAATGGTCTATCCCTGGGGCTCATGTGATAATGAGAGTACAATATGCACAATGAGTATACAAGGATATGGGTATTCAATAAATACAATATGGAAGTGAAACGCACATCACAATATGTATTTAGTGAATACAAGGAGATAACATCTCAAAAGAAGATCCATATAGTACCAATCCGTGATAACAGTCGTGTCAGCATCAAGTACAGTAATCTAGAGCAAGAATGTAAATCCATACAAGTATGAAACGGTCAGAGAATGTACTCGCCTGGTATCTGAATGTCTGAAGTAAATGTACTGTTCGAGATGAGGTACCTGACTCCTAGTTAGAGCAACACAAGACAAGATGTATACATGGGATGATAAATGTAATCTACGATGCGTCTGTATACTGTCTAGGTCAAAATAGACTAAAGTCAACACTTGGTCAACTCCAGTCAACTACACCAGTCAACTAGGTCAACTAGGCCACTCCTAACCCCAGCAAGTCTAATAAGTCTCACTAGGTCTAACCAAGTCTAGTCTAGCAATCACACACCAATCACAAGGCTATACAAGCTAACACAAGTCACACATCAAGATACATCACTATCATGCATATTCGATATTATATATATATATATATATATATATATATATATATATATATATATATATATATATAAGAGAAAAGAACTAACATTTAAAGCTATGTGTGTGTGTGTGAACATGAAGGTGTACATGAAAAGAGAAATCAATACTAGTTATGAGTTTACACTACACATGGCACAAAGCTAACCCATCTACATTATACATGTATTATACTTACATGCATGGCTACAAGTATACATCTATATACATTAGAGTAGAGACTATTTAAGTTATAACTAACATGCATCTATACTTTACATAAATCTATATATATTATAGCAATCATTTAGAGAAGGGTTACATGGCATGGTGGTTGATATAGAGTAGGGTGTCCTTGTGCAGAGGGTGAAGTTCATTCTCAGTTTAGTTCCACATTTACATATAAACTAAAGTAAGATATCCCATAAACTGGTGTAACTAACCACATAAAATGAACCATGTTATCTGAAATCTGCCATTAAGCCAACATCCCATATGCATACAGCTCATGCATCGTCTAATACTAAAATTAACTAACATTTCGAATTAAGGGGTTGAAGGTTAACATTACATTCATAGACATTCCACTATATTAAAAACTAAAATTGGCTTGGCAATAGAAAAAGGAAGGTATATATGCTTACATGGATAGTTCAGTGTTTAAACAACCTAAAATGAACTAACATTCAATCTAAATATCAGCTATGCATTGGTTCTATGTCTACATATGAAATCTGATATTGCATTTACAATATTTATACATTATGCATTCATATCTATCATTACATATATACCTTGCATTTATATCTAGCATTCATTATATACTTTCATGCATGCATTGTATATCATTCTTTCATTCATGCATTTATGTATTGCTTACATACATTACATTAATTGCATTCCTACATGCTTGCATTCAACCATATATATACATTAATGTAAAGAGGATATATATCATATATATATTATTTCATTCATCTAACATATCATGCATTACATCTATTATTACATTACATTCATGCTTGCATTCATTCATCATTCATTTATTCTCTTGCACCACTATATGCACCATACATTACATACTATGGAACCTACATATTCATCACAAGCCATACTTATACATGCTTACATTAGATAGGATACTTACACCTCATACATCATTTATTTAACTATTTACTCATGCTTGCATTCTCTATTTAATTACATAATGTATATACATTAACATGGGTTAAAATCAAATAGAACAATATATTACACACAAGGGTGCACAAGATGCATATGCCGAATAGTAATCAATACTGTACCATTTCAGCATGAATTAAAATTTAGGATTAAAGTATGTTATAGATCTATGTGTTAGCTTTCCGAAACTTCAAACGGATCGCATTTTCGTTTTCGGAAACTCCCAAAATCGCAAAAACACCGAGAACGCGTTTGTCTTCCGTACAGCTGACACTCAAATAATTCTCCAAAAAGTTACAGAAAGAATTAGGCTTATTACATGTTTTTGGAAAGCTAACTTCAATACGCTTCTTTTAAAAAAATCGGAAGATTAAACCGAGCTTTGAGCTAGAAGTTATGACATTTCTAAATTAGGACTGAAATTAAAAACGTGGATAAAAATCATGACGGATTTGGGTAGTTTGAGACAAAAGAACACAAGTATATAACATAATATATCAAGAACTCACTCTCTACACTAATATATATATATGAGACACTATAGAACACATCTCCAATACAAAAATATGAGATTAAATATGTAGTAATTCATTCATACATAACAACAACACATAGTGTGTCCAAATTTGAGATTTTCCCACATGGACACAAGCACAACACAAAGGACACTCCTATGACCTCCAAATAGACACGAAATGGACACAAATGGAGATGCAACCATGGGGGGTCATTCCTATGGGTTCAAAATAGACCTATGTGCATGAGGAAATGAAAAGGAGAAGGGATTTATACCTCCCGGTAGATCGAATCGAAGAGAAGCCTTCCCGGAGCGACACCGACACGTAGAGATTCCAAAAGGACACGAACGAGCTCCGAATCCTCCGAAACTTGGGTAGCTTCCTCCTTGGCTAGAATGGAGAAGGAAAAAAAAAGATTTGGTGGCGAAATGGAAGGATTTGGTGGAGAAATTGCTAGGGATTGCTCTCTAGGAATTTGGGGAAGAACAAGAGAGAGTGTGGATGAGAATAATGAAATGAACTTGAGCCTATCCTCTCCCAAAGTGGCTGGCCATATGGAGATATTTTTCCTATTATGGTAAGGTCCAAAATGTCCCCACTAACCTATTCTATGAGTATTAGGAAAGGGCTAATTGGTTGGGGCTAAATTAGTCATTCTAAAGTCTCTAATCACACTAACCTTATCCATAATAATTAGTATAACCTCTAACTAAAATATTTCTATCATGTGGACTAAAATTAATATCATGTGGGCCATGCCTAACTAGTGTGTGGGTCCCACTAGAGTCAAACTACCCCCGGGTCCCCGTTTCAAGTCGGATTGAGCTGAAATTCGAACCCGACTCAAATAACCCCAAAATAATATCATAAATAATAAAATAAATTTCAAAAATATTTCAAAAATACAAAATGACAAAAATACTCCTGTTCCTGAAAACTGGGGGTGACAAATTCCTCGAAATTAAAACCAAACAATAGTAAAATGTCAAAATCACAAGTCATAATTTTAAATAGTTTGAAAATGATTAAAAAAATCACAAAAAATTATAATATGAAATAATTATCAATAAATAATAATTATAATTATAAAATTTCAAAATTACCCTCATCTGGAAAACTGGGTGTTACAATCCTATCCACCTTATAAAAATTTCGTCCTCGAAATTAAGATGATCGCACCCCCTTCTAGGTCAAACATTGTCAAGGGTCAATCACTAGTCAATTTCTCAACATCCAAGTACTTGGTCATCAACTGGTCAACTTCTTAGGGTTTTACCTATGCTAGCTATTTAGGTGTTGGCAACTAGAATTTAGCAAAAGAGAAACTCTATAATAGACTAGCTCTTAACTTCCCAATCCTATCAAGTCACCTATAACTAAATACCTACAAGCTAAGCACATGAATACCAAATACCACATATATATATATATATATATGCTCAAGAACAACAACCCATCACATATATCCTAAGTATATCATCTATATATATACATGACTGATCAACCAAGGGTTAAGGCAGACTAAACTTATAAGGGTCTGAAACAATACTTAGAACTAGGCTAAGGATGAATGGTCTGAATTAAGGGTACATGGTATCTAGTGAAGGGTCTGCACACTGCCTATAAAGGTGATCAAAACAAAGGAACTCAACACGAAGGAAACTTAACTAAAATGGAAAACTGAACCAAGTATAGGCTAAACAACATGTTTATAACCCTATACAACAATGGTCTATAGATACCAACTAACCTATATCCCATATGCCAATATCATCTGCAATCTATCTATGCAAATAGACCTCTTGGTCTTAGGTGAAACTACAACTATACTCAAAGGCAGGCTCTGGTCATGGGTGCCTCATTGGAAAAGGTAAGGGAAAGTAGTAATAATCATCAAGGATGTAAGGCATACTAACATCCTATGTGTAACTGGTTGGTATTATAGATAATAGGAGAATTATCTGCAATGGGTTACTATTCTAACACCAATGATAACTATCACCTCTAGGGTACAGACACTCTACAAGTCATCATACCATTACACTATGAAGGAACTACCTATGAATAAGCTCTACAAAACTAAATATCCCTACTCCTAAGTCATTTATAACAATCAAAATGGTATGATGTTTAAACCTTCTCAAGATACAATCTGTTAATCATATGCGTCTGTCCAAAATCATGTTGTCCAGAGTCTTCATCATGCGAGTGAGCAAGACTACGATAATCACAGAGTCCTTGACTAAGGTACGTACCTCTAGGTTCATGGTATTTAAAATTTTTGCACTGCCGCATGCGACGGCGAAAACCTTAAATTCCTATACCCGAGAATACATCCAAAATCTGACTACATGTCCTCACTATGCCAACTAACACGACTATCGAGGATTCTAGATCCCATGATTTAGGCGACCTAGCCTATATGATTTTCTCAGAAGAAAAAAACAAACACAACAAAAGAGTAACATGACAAAATTAATCAATCAACAAGGAACAGATGGAATCAGATTTCAAGGTAATTATAAAAGACAATTGCGGGAATAGAATTGAGAAGAACGGAACTTGCAGCAAGATTTCCAATGGTCTGCACATCCTTGACTGTCCTGACGATAGCTCGCCCAGCTAGTTTTCTCTGGTCTGCTGCTGATGCTGCATGAATCACCGCTGCTGAGAGAAATCAGAAATGATGGGAGAAAATCTTTGTACAGATAGAGGTGCACCTCCAATGTAGCAGAAACGCCAACCTGAGTCGGCACAACAAGAGCTGCGGTCTCGAGGCCCTGATGAACATGACGAGAGGTGGCCAGCCTCTCGATATTATCCCCCGAACCAGAGCGATGAAATCGTCTTCATAACCATCATGAAGACGAGTCAAACCAAAAAGCAATAACTGAGAATGAAGCAAAAAAATCAAGGGAGGACAGTTTATATTCAAGGGAAATCAATAAGCAGCAATTGGATAAAAGGAATCTGATTAAGAGTTTTTCCTAATGTGATTGAGTACCTAAAAAATAATCCTAATCCTACTGCAGGCTGTAGTGATACTCTAGTTCGAATACCACTACATAAACTCGACCTGCATGGGCCACCACTAAAAACGTGTCACGACCTGCACCCACTGTGAGGGTACGAGAACGTAACAACGCCCAGCCTACGCCGCAGTGTCGGCGGTAGAATGCTGTTCTAGGTCATGAACTATAACTAGCATAATATGAATACTCTCCATAAGGAGGCCAACACAGAGGTACAACTCAATCACAATCTAAGGTAGAATGTAGCATGATGGAAATAGATAAAAAATCCTCAACTGAGGTATAGCAGAAAGAGATAACAAAGTCTTAACATCTCTAAAATATACAACTCTAAAAATAAGACAACAGCTAAACATGAAAAGAAAGGACAGTCTAAGCTATCTATACTATACAAGGTATCATCCTGAGCAGCTACCTGAACCTCCCCAGGGGTCCAGGTCGCGAGTGTCAAATAGGCAAACTCCAAGTAAGGGTGCAGGGTGCCTCATCATCCTCTGTAAAATTTTCAACAAGTCCAGTCAGGACGGGAGCGAGCACAAAACATCTCACGCAGTTCATATCGAGTTAGAAAATATAAAGCATGCAATAGAGTAAAGTACATGAAACGCTGAAAGAAGAAGATATATGAAAAATAGTAGAGATTTGATAACAGGAAATATCTAAATATGATAAGTAAGAACTGTAAGGAATATGTGATTTTAGAGTACAATCTGGTTATGTAAACGGGCTAGGAAAATGCAATGGTAACTCCATTGTACGTAGGTGTACAATAGACATATACAATAGTTATACAATGTTGTACAATAGGATTTGAGTACATAACCAATTCTACTCCCCCTCCCCAATCAATACACAAGGATCTACTCCAGTTACGTTATCTTATACAATAGTGTACAATGTTATACAATGGATGTACAATGTTATATAATAGTGTACAATGGTCTGTCCCTGGGGCTCATGTGATAATGAGAGTACAATATGCACAATGAGTATACAAGGATATGGGTATTCAATAAATATAATATAGAAGTGAAACGCACATCACAATATGTATTTAGTGAATACAAGGAGATAACATCTCAAAAGAAGATCCATATAGTACCAATCTGTGATAACAGTCGTGTCAGCATCAAGTACAGTAATCTAGAGCAAGAATGTAAATCCATACAAGTATAAAACGGTCAGAGAATTTACTCGCCTTGTATCTGAATGTCTGAAGTAAATGTACTGTCCGAGATGAGGTACCTGACTCCTAGTTAGAGCAACACAAGTCAAGATGTATACATGGAATGATAAATGTAATCTACGATGCGTCTGTATGCTGTCTAGGTCAAAATAGACTAAAGTCAACACTTGGTCAACTCCAGTCAACTACACCAGTCAACTAGGTCAACTAGGCCACTCCTAACCCCAGCAAGTCTAATAAGTCTCACTAGGCCTAACCAAGCCTATTCTAGCAATCACACACCAATCACAAGGCTATACAAGCCAACACAAGTCACACATCAAGATACATCACTATCATGCAAATTCGATATTATATATATATATATATATATATATATATATATATATATATATATATATATAAGAGAAAAGAACTAACATTTAAAGCTATGTGTGTGTGTGTGAACATGAAGGTGTACATGAAAAAAGAAATCAATACTAGTTATGAGTTTACACTACACATGGCACAAAGCTAACCCATCTACATTATACATGTATTATACTTACATGCATGGCTACAAGTATACATCTATATACATTAGAGTAGAGACTATTTAAGTTATAACTAACATGCATCTATACTTTACATAAATCTATATATATTATAGCAATCATTTAGAGAAGGGTTACATGGCATGGTGGTTGATATAGAGTGGGGTGTCCTTGTGCAGAGGGTGAAGTTCATTCTCAGTTTAGTTCCACATTTACATATAAACTAAAGTAAGATATCCCATAAACTGGTGTAACTAACCACATAAAATGAACCATGTTATCTGAAATCTGCCATTAAGCCAACATCCCATATGCATACAGCTCATGCATCGTCTAATACAAAAATTAACTAACATTTCGAATTAAGGGGTTGAAGGTTAACATTACATTCATAGACATTTCACTATATTAAAAACTAAAATTGGCTTGGCAATAGGAAAAGGAAGGTATATATGCTTACATGGATAGTTCAGTGTTCAAACAACCTAAAATGAACTAACATTCAATCTAAATATCAGCTATGCATTGGTTCTATGTCTACATATGAAATCTGATATTGCATTTACAATATTTATACATTATGCATTCATATCTATCATTACATATATACCTTACATTTATATCTAGCATTCATTATATACTTTCATGCATGCATTGTATATCATTCTTTCATTCATGCATTTATGTATTGCTTACATACATTACATTAATTGCATTCCTACATGCTTGCATTCAACCATATATATACATTAATGTAAAGAGGATATATATCATATATATATCATTTCATTCATCTAACATATCATGCATTACATCTATTATTACATTACATTCATGCTTGCATTCATTCATCATTCATTTATTCTCTTGCACCACTATATGCACCATACATTACATACTATGGAACCTACATATTCATCACAAGCCATACTTATACATGCTTACATTAGATAGGATACTTACACCTCATACATCATTTATTTAACCATTTACTCATGCTTGCATTCTCTATTTAATTACATAATGTATATACATTAACATGGGTTAAAATCAAATAGAATATTATATTACACACAAGGGTGCACAAGATGCATATGCCGAATAGTAACTCCTACTAATAATCAATACTGTACCATTTCAGCATGAATTAAAATTTAGGATTAAAGTATGTTATAGATCTATGTGTTAGCTTTCCGAAACTTCAAACGGATCGTATTTTCGTTTTCGGAAACTCCCGGAATCGCAAAAACACCGAGAACGCGTTTGTCTTTCGTACAGCTGACACTCAAATAATTTTCCAAAAAGTTACAGAAAGAATTAGGCATATTATTACATGTTTTTGGAAAGCTAACTTCAATACGCTTCTTTTAAAAAAAACGGGAGATTAAACCGAGCTTTGAGCTAGAAGTTATGACATTTCTAAGTTAGGACTGAAATTAAAAACGTGGATAAAAATTATGACGGATTTGGGTAGTTTGAGACAAAAGAACACAAGTATATAACATAATATATCAAGAACTCACTCTCTACACTAATATATATATATGAGACACTATAGAACACATCTCCAATACAAAAATATGAGATTAAACATGTAGTAATTCATTCATACATAACAACAACACATAGTGTGTCCAAATTTGGGATTTTCTCACATGGACACAAGCACAACACAAAGGACACTCCTATGACCTCCAAATAGACACGAAATGGACACAAATGGAGATGCAACCATGGGGGTCATTCCTATGGGTTCAAAATAGACCTATATGCATGAGGAAATGAAAAGGAGAAGGGATTTATACCTTCCGGTAGATCGAATCGAAGAGAAGCCTTCCCGGAGCGACACCGACACGTAGAGATTCCAAAAGGACACGAACAAGCTCCGAATCCTCCCAAACCTGGGTAGCTTCCTCCTTGGCTAGAATAGAGAAGGAAAGAAGAAGATTTGGAGGCGAAATGGAAGGATTTGGTGGAGAAATTGCTAGGGATTGCTCTCTAGGAATTTGGGGAAGAACAAGAGAGAGAGTGTGGATGAGAATAATGAAATGAACTTGAGCCTATCCTCTCCCAAAGTGGCTGGCCATGTGGGGCTATTTGTCCTATTATGGTAAGGTCCAAAATATTCCCACTAACCTATTCTATGAGTATTAGGAAAGGGCTAATTGGTTGGGGCTAAATTAGTCATTCTAAAGTCTCTAATCACACTAACCTTATCCATAATAATTAGTCTAACCTCTAACTAAAATATTTCTATCATGTGGACTAAAATTAATATCATGTGGGCCATGCCTAACTAGTGTGTGGGTCCCACTAGAGTCAAACTACCCCCGGGTCCCCGTTTCAAGTCGGATTGAGCTGAAATTCGAACCCGACTCAAATAACCCCAAAACAATATCATAAATAATAAAATAAATTTCAAAAATATTTTAAAAATACAAAATGACAAAAATACTCCTATTTCTGAAAATTGGGGGGTGACAAATTCCTCAAAATTAAAACCAAACAATAGTAAAATGTCAAAATCACAAGTCATAATTTTAAATAGTTTAAAAATGATTAAAGAAATCACAAAAAATTATAATATAAAATAATTATCAATAAATTATAATTATAATTATAAAATTTCAAAATTACCCTCATCTGGAAAACTGGATGTTACACACCTTCTCGTTCTCAGGTGTCCTAGCTGCTTCCAGAACCACCTCGGTATCCTGAAGCCAAGCGTCCGCGACAATCGCATCTTCACTGTCGTCGAAGAATGGAGGGTTCAAGCGATGGAAGCTGTTGGTCGCGCTGTTCCCCGGGTGGCCGCCTCTGGTCAAAGCATCTGCCACTACCTGGTGTAAGGCGTCTCCTCTGCGATCTTGAGAAGTTATCAAGGCCCTGATGAGACCTACCCAGGTGCCATCATCCGGTTCGGCAGGCTGAACGGGCTGAACTGGGGGATCTCCTCCAGTAGGTATAACTCGGGAGGCAACTCTAGAATGCTGGACTTGATCTCCGGGTTGCTGGTCTATGGGAGTTGCTCCGCCTTGCTGATCGGCAGGGTCAAGTGCAGTGCCGCTGAAGAAGATGACACAAGGAAAACAATAAGGAAGGACCAAGACAGATCAACGATACAAGCATGTGATCAGGTCAAGATTCCAGAGATTCTGAGGATATGAATGGAGATCAAGGACGAGTACGGATTGAGACATCTATTCAGTAAACCCCCACATTTCTTGAATGCCAAGACCTGCATGGGCCACCACTTAAACCATGTGACGCCCCAGAACCAGAATACTGGAGAGCGGGGGCGTACATAGCCAGCTACGTATATTGAAATAGAATCTACCTCGCTATACGGTCACGGCTGTCTAGATATGAGGGTTTACTACAAGCCAACGGTCTCTTAATGTCAAGCCTATTGTCTCAATCTCAAGCAAGTAATAAAATTTCAAGATGTTAGATCACCAAACATACAATAAAAGGCGTCCCAAATATTACATATTCAGCTGATCATGAAGCTAGTCGTACAAAATGCGAGGACTAGCAAGAGTTAAGTTATACATGATCAACCCTAGGATTTGTTAATCATGTTTACAGCCCGTAGGCAGACAGTAAGTAAAAGTGCATCGAGCTAATAGGTGCTCGTCGGCTAAACGCCTCAAAAGAATAATTTTACAATAGAGTGAGCGAACAAAATAGAAAAAAACCCACTCGTAGCCCGGGTTCCTTCTAGTCGCCACCATCGGGCTGGAGGTTCGGTAGATCCTCGGGTGCTGCTCCAAAATCTGGCCACACAAAACCAGCTGGGTCAAACCCCAGAAAGAGCAAGTGCACAAGGTAGGCCACAAAATAAGAACAAAAGCCAGCATATCAGAACATAAGAAAATGAAAGAAAAGTACAAGTAGGTAAAGAAAACAACAGGACAAAAAACGACTAGGGACGTGGAACCATTCCGGAAACCAGGTTACAACCCTTCAACCAAACAAGGACCAGGGTTGTAACCCTTCGCCTGAATAGCACTCTGTCTCTACCCATTTATTGTTAAGATAAGTAAAACAATCATGTACAAGAGTAACTGGGGACAGAAACTAGACGAGACTAAGATAGGGCTGGACACCATCCATTCACAAGCGGCCAAGCAATTACTACGGCTTACTAGTTTAACTAACTAGGGTTATCACAAGCCTAATTACTAACAAGATGCAAAGAGAATTCTCCAGTCCCAAGCCCTGCAGACTGTAATGACCCGCTCTGCCCTAGCGGAACGCCGATTCAAACGGCAAGTGCAACGACTCAAACGAGCCGTCGATCCGAAGAGTTGGCATCGACCTGATGAAGAATCGATGCAAGGCTTACATCGGCCCGTCAAGATGAATCCAGACTTAGACTTTCAAAGGCGCGCTCGGAGTGTCGCTCGGCCGATGCAAACATCACTAAGGTGGGTGGCTCCGATGAACCCGTCTTTGCTTAGCCTAGACACATAACAATACAGACACTATCACTGAAATCGCTAGGCGATAACACCGCGCATGCTAATAAATGACCCAACGCACCTAGCTAAGGGATTAATCCCATCTTGTATGCTTGTATAGAATATGGAAAAGGAATATAAAAATATGAGAACCCTCGTACCGTGCTCCACGCTCGTGCTAAGGCACAAGCTTGCGTTCAACAATGAAACAATGAATGGATTACAACAATAAAACGGGAAGACTATCAACATAGTCGTTCCAAGTAGAGTATAGTAACATTGAAAGATTATGGGACCGATGGGTCGCCAAGGTGACTCCCGCACAAGGAGTTGCGTAATGTATGAATGAAAGAGTAAACGAATAAGTGAATGAATGAATCAACGAATGAATGAACAAGTGAAAGAAAGAATGAATAAAAGATAAGAAGGATGGAAATGGTTAGCGACAGGTATGACGGGTACGTGCAATGGGGCTCGCTACCCGTGCTGCACGGACGCCAACCTAGTCGATAACGCATTAAGGCTAAGGGTAAGCCTACGGCTCAGAGACAGCCGTTAAGTTAAAAAGACAAGTTAATACGAAATGGTCGTGGACAAATGGCACGAGTAAGGGGTGGCGATGCTGTGACCGTAAAGAAAAAGGGATTCCGCGGCATGATCAAAGTGTGAAGGACTTGCCGGTCCGGACGAAATCAAAGGAAATGGCTTACGGGCTGCCTGAGTGCGGGCTTGGCCACCAGGGGACGTAAGGCCGGGTATTTCAAAAGACTATCAGGGTGTACCAAGCCGCACGCCATGATAGGTAAGAAATTACCACAGGAAAAAAGGGTCCAAAATGGCTTGTGGTGCCAGCGACCGGTGCATATAGAGTTAAGTGGGCTTTGCTGGTGGCAATCCACGTGCAAGTCCTTGCATTAAAATCAAAGTAGTCTAAGTTAACTAAATGAAGTACCTTCTGAACAGGCTTGAATATGACACACCAAATAATCGAGAGTACTTCGACAAAGGAGTTAGAAAACACGCCTACGACGTGCTAGGACCCGAGGTAGGGACACGCCCTGGACATTGAAAGTTCACAAGAATTACGTAAAATTATTTCATATAAATTATTGACTAACTTGGTTTACTTTGGACAGGGAAGGCCGGACGACAAGTATGGGTAAGTCATGCATATATTTCCATGCGACACTTGTATTCAGCAACACGAGATAGGCTATGATATATGCCATGAAACCGATCCTAAGGCAAGATTAGAAAGACAATGAATGATAGAGATGCACAAAAGTAAATGGAACGTGTTTGGTAATGATAGCATTATGGGCGAGCTAGCCTCCCCACCAGTGCATAACAATGTACTGATAACCCCACAGTCTGCTTACAGGAAGCAGGAGAAGTCGGCGGGTGCAGAGCTTCCATCGAACGTGCTAAGGTGCGGAGCTATCTCTGGAGCCTTGGAGCGTTGCAAGGAGCTGAAGCACCCTATACAGGACATAATGTATCGGAACATCGCCATGAATCATTCCATCTTGTAAGCCACTTGGCACGTCTTTTATGTTTCAGAGAGAGAGCTTGAGCGATTTGTAATATCGGCCTAGCGTCGCTTGTAAACTTTTTGAAAATCAATAAAAGAGTTTGAATTCGCTTCAACTTGTGTTCATTAACTTTCCGCTGTAAATGGGGACACTTTGTGCGACTCTGTGGCCTAGCTCAAATCGGCCGTTTCTGGACTTGGCCTTGCACGGGCGTAACCTAGGCCCGTGCGGCATCATGCCTTAGCGAGGACGATTGCTCCTACGGGAGCGGGGCGTGACAGATTGGTATCAGAGCACGGCTCTACGTCCTTGGACATCATTTCAATTTTTTCAGTTTTGAAAGCTCTTTGAAAACAAAAGAAGTGCACGCTCTCTCTCGTTGTGCCTTGGGATGTTCCATACAATAAGTCTAATATTTTCAAAAGCTCATACGAGTACTCGATTGGACGGGATCGATAGACGAAGGCCTTTGTGCCACCACGACGGACTTGAGTTGGAAGAACCCGATGCTAAGAGTTAGCAAGTGCAGTGCGCGCTTGAATGGGCTTACGCTGACAATAGAGAATGAGTACACGAGATCGAAGTATAGTTCGAATGGGATGGTTATGCACGCAGCCTTTTGGCTAAGTTGTGCCGAGTATCGCGCACCTAGACTTTGTGGTGCAAACGAGTTGCGAGCGAGATTGACTATCGCTCGGACGAGAATAGGGGAGACTTAAAACGTATGTTGATAGAGATGCTACTTGACCGGCGCTAAAGCGAACACGGGGAGATGGTTCTTAGAATTTGAAGAATGAGCGAACGCGCAATTGGACATGTCGATCGGAAGTCGAATAACCTTTCGAGGATTTATAGAATGACTTGACTCCGAGTGGTGTATGTGATAGCTTCGAAGAAGGATAAGAGTGAGTGTCGACGACTAGTCGAGTGGCTCGAACCCTGAGTGGTGTATGGATGTTATAGAAATTGTTCGAGCGAGACTACAAGATATACGGATAGAACGGCTATGTCGGCGAGACGATGCGATCGCGCAAAGCCTTAGAACGCGTCACGCTTAGTTGATCGTGACTTCGAATGTCCCAAACGAGATGTCATTCGGACAACTTGTGAATGGGTAATGCATGTTAGAAAACGATTCGGAACGATGAATGAAAGTGAATGGTCTTGATCGTGGAAACTTAGAGGATCGCACGTACGATTTGGGATTGATTCAAATGAAATGTGACTTGAGTTTTGAACAATGATCTTGAAACGAGCTTGAGGAATAGCGATCGAACTTGATCTTGAATATCAAGGAAATTATGGATTATCCAACTCGGACAATAGCATCAGTCGCACGACTCGAAATTGGTTGCAAAGGAAGATCGTCAGGTTACGCATATCATCGATGGTATTGAGGCGTATCAAAGATCGATATGCGATAACTCGGGGGCACTCTGACTCGGCGAATGACGGTCGTTCAAATGTCATTGTTCCGTTGGACGTTGTACTTGAAATGTTAAAAATGTGTCAAGAAAAAGATAGATTTGGCTCGAGGATTTTCTAGTTGAACGAAATATAAAGGGACTATCGATCTTGGCTTGGATAGAAAATGAAATGCTTGGATTTGCTTCGTTGACAACCACAACGTTGACGTTCTTGTCTTATGCGAGCGCAACTCCAGCCTCGCACATGCATCGCGCCGGATTAGGACGATCACTCCGCGTGAGCGCCGATATGGTGATTCATACGGAGGGAGTGATTGAACTTGGATGGCGTGGCAATTTGATTGCTTCGACTTGTGGTTTGACGCGAAGGTGGACTCGGGAATGAATTTGTGTGCTTGACGATTGAAATTGAGGATTGTGTAGGTCCAATCCGCGTATCGAGAACGAATTAGTCTAGACGCAAGCAAGAGTTACGCCCCGATGAGAATGATTATTTCACGGAAGCGTTGTATGGTGATTCATGAACCACCGTGGATAATCGGACTTGCGTGAGATTGGAGCGTAACATATTGTCAAAGCTAGACGACCTCGTGACGAATACACGAATTGGTTAGAGTTGGCGATTTGAATGGATTCGAATATGTACAACGAATGCATTGATGCGAATAGGTGATCGTGCTCGATGTTTAGAAATCTGAGTGACGCGAGCTTGGATAGAAACACCGGTACAAGCAAACAAATGGTTTGACCATAGGATTTGGGGCGAGCGTTCGTGCAACGACCTTGCACGATGAGCGACGGACCTGACTTGTAACTATGACCTTGTGAGCTGACCTAGCGGATAGGCGGACGACCCTATGCCGAGTGATTGAACTTGTGCGATTGACCTTATAGTATCATTCGGACGGACGATAGACTTGTGGCAGCAAGACTTAGAGTAGGACGGGGAACAGGGAGTGTGCGTAAACGACGATAAGATAGGCCCCAAACGAAGGGAATGATAGGAATGGATGACGCGCAAGTAAAGTTGGGATAACGAATTGAATCATTGATTGGAAGACGTTCTCGATGATAGTGCAATATTTGGTCTTAAATCGGATGGAAATTACTTAGACTTGGTCGGCTCCGCTAAGAAGAAATCATATTGATTTCATTGACAAGAGCGCTTGAGAAGCGAATCGAATCATCTCGAGGACCGAGACAAACGATATGTGATACGTACATGAGTTCGGTTTTAAATCGAAGTTAGCAAAGCGATCGACAATTCAAAACTATCACGAGTAGCTTGTCCGACTTCGCTAGTCGCTAAGCTTGGTTGAAATGTACATATTCGAGGGACGCCTTGGATACGTGCACGATCCAAAGTCAGCGATATGATGAACTCGAATGTAGCTGCAAGTGGGTGTTGCGATGCGCATGAACGAGTGAGTGAGTTTGCCTCAGCCTACGACTCTCGTGTTTGAGAATTATAACGCACCTCGTGCGACCGTTTCAGTCCCATGATACGTCGAAATAGCAACCAAGTCAAAAAAACACTTGAATTGAATAGGTGCCATCAACTCTAAAATGAATGAAAAGTTATTCAATAAAATCGACCAAACGTATGTGACACAAAACTTGGAAAGGTATCGAGTATAATTCGACGCCATAGAACGATAGAGTCGTTCGATAGGAATCGTCTAAGAAACACGACGACACGAGTTAAGGAATGGTAGGATGACCTGCACTCAGGAAGTCTCGAGGACGAGACTTGTTTTGAGTGGTGTATTATGTAATGACCCGCTCCGCCCTAGCGGAACGCCGATTCAAACAGCAAGTGCAACGACTCAAATGAGCCGTCGACCCGAAGAGTTGGCATCGACCTGATGAAGAATCGATGCAAGGCTTACATTGGCCCGTCAAGATGAATCAAGACTTAGACTTTCAAAGGCGCGCTCGGAGTGTCGCTCGGCCGACGCGAACATCGCTAAGGTGGGTGGCTCCGATGAACCCGTCTTTGCTTAGCCTAGACACATAACAATACGGACACTATCACTGAAATCGCTAGGCAATAACACCGCGCATGCTAATAAATGACCCAACGTACCTAGCTAAGGGATTAATTCCATCTTGTATGCTTGTATAGAATATGGAAAAGGAATATAGAAATATGAGAACCCTCGTACCGTGCTCCACGCTCGTGCTAAGGCACAAGCTTGCGTTCAACAATGAAACAATGAATGGATTACAACAATGAAACGGGAAGACTATCAACATAGTCATTCCGAGTAGAGTATAGTAACATTGAAAGATTATGGGACCGATGGGTCGCCAAGGCGACTCCCGCACAAGGAGTTGCGTAATGTATGAATGAAAGAGTAAATGAATAAGTGAATGAATGAATCAACGAATGAATGAACAAGTGAAAGAAAGAATGAATAAAAGATAAGAAGGATGGAAATGGTTAGCGACAGGTATGACGGGCACGTGCAACGGGGCTCGCTACCCGCGCTGCACGGACGCCAACCTAGTCGATAACGTATTAAGGCTAAGGGTTAGCCTACGGCTCAGAGACAGCCGTTAAGTTAAAAGGACAAGTTAATACGAAATGGTCGTAGACAAACGGCACGAGCGAGGGGTGGCGATGCTGTGACCGTGAAAAAAAAAGGATTTTGCGGCATGATCAAAGTGTGAAGGACTTGTCGGTCCGGACAGAATCAAAGGAAATAGCTTACGGGCTGCCTGAGTGTGGGCTTGGCCACTAGGGGACGTAAGGCTGGGTATTTCAAAAGACTATCAGGGTGTACCAAGCCGCACGCCATGATAGGTGAGAAATTACCATAGGGAAAAAGGGTCCAAAATGGCTTGTGATGCCAGCGACCGGTGCATATAGAGTTAAGTGGGCTTTGCTGGTGGCAATCCACGTGCAAGTCCTTGCATTGAAATCAAAGTAGTCTAAGTTAACTAAATGAAGTGCCTTCTGAACAGGCTTGAATATGACACACCAAATAATCGAGAGTACTTCGGCCAAGGAGTTAGAAAACACGCCTACGACGTGCTAGGACCCGAGGCAGGGATACGCTCTGGATATTGAAAGTTCACAAGAATTACGTAAAGTCATTTCATATAAATTATTGACTAACTTGGTTTACTTTGGACAGGGAAGGCCGGACGGTAAGTATGGGTTAGTCATGCATATATTTCCATACGACACTTGTATTCAGCAACACGAGATAGGCTATGATACATGCCATGAAACCGATCCTAAGGCAAGATTAGAAAGACAATGAATGATAGAGATGCACAAAAGTAAATGGAACGTGTTTGGTAATGATAGCATTGTGGGCGAGCTAGCCTCCCCACCAGTGCATAACAATGTACTGATAACCCCACAGTCTGCTTGTAGGAAACAGGAGAAGTCGGTGGGTGCAGAGCTTCCATCGAACGTGCTAAGGCGCGGAGCTATCTCTGGAGCCTTAGAGCGTTGCAAGGAGCTGAAGCACCCTATACAGGACATAATATATCAGAACATCGCCATAAATCATTCTATCTTGTAAGCCACTTGGCACGCCTTTTATGTTTCAGAGAGAGAGAGAGCTTGAGCGATTTGTAATATCGGCCTAGCGTCGCTTGTAAACTTCTTGAAAATCAATAAAAGAGTTTGAATTCGCTTCAACTTGTGTTCATTTACTTTCCGCTACAAATGGGGACACTCTGTGCGACTCTGTGGCCTAGCTCAAATCGACCGTTTCTGGACTTGGCCTTGCACGGGCGCAACCTAGGCCCGTGCAGCATCACGCCTTAGCGAGGACGATCGCTCCTACGGGAGCGGGATGTGACACAGACTATCTATTTATCCTTCCGTGGGTTGAGAGTATGATTGGGTACATCGCCCCGGAGACGATATACCCTTAGGTGACTTAGAGGTGCAACACATGACAGTGTGCTGGAAATGTGCTCTACTCGTCGGCAAGCTACAAGTCCATTAAAGCGCCCAGATAACGAGATTGCCTGTGACTGAAAATTCTCCATGAACTATAGTTAGATCTAGTCATTAGCCTAATCCACATTTAGTGCAAATCCCTGACCGTGGGAACCAGGGAGTCACGTCCTAGACATGATACAAGACAAGACAAGTAGATTGCCCAAGCAAGCAAGCAGGAACACCCACGGTGTCAGAGTTAGTTATACAAGTCGAGTTAGCTGTCGCAACAGCATCAAGTCAAGTCAAGTTAGGTCGAGTCAAGTTACAAGTCATGAGTGCGCCGCCACGGGCCACTATCAAGTTATCAGGTTACAAGTCAAGAGTGCATCCCATCGGATCACGATTAAGAAGATCAGAAAGTACTAGGATCATAATTCACATAATTCACGAAAAACGTACTAGTCATAGTAAATACTAAAAATTGTGTCAGGTCGTGTTGGGTCAAGATAGTCGTGCTGTGTGGAACAAGATCTCAAAACCCAATCCACAAAAGAGAAGCCAAGTCCAAGAAATAAAACCAAATCATCATGGGCAAGTGGGTTGCGTAGGGGGTTGATGGCGCAGAGGTCAAATGCGCCAGGGGAAGGATGGTGCAGGGGTCAAGTGTGCAAGGGGCCAAGGGCACAGGGGCAAAGGGCGCAGGAGATGGATGGCGCAGGGGCGCATGGCCGAGTACGCAGGGGTGCACGGTCGAGTGCGCAGGGGGGCGCATGGCCGAGTGCGCAGGGGCGCATGGCCGAGTGCGCAGGGGGCAACCGCTTAGGGCGCGTGCGCAAGCGGGTGCGCAAGGGGGGCGCAGGCGCGCAGCTGCTAGGCGAGATCAGCGCGCGCGCAAGAGCGCGGCGCAGGCGGGTTCAGCGCGCGCGCAAAGGCGCGACACAGCAGGATCAGCGCGCGCGCAAAGGCGCGCGCAGCAGGGTCAGCGCGCGCACAATGTAAAACCCCTAAAATTTTACTATATTTTTATTTATTAAATTCGGTACTGATTTAAATTTTTGTATTTTACGTCGCGTAGTGCATTGTACGTCGCGCGCGAATTTACGTTTTTCGTATTTTCTCGTCGAGTGCGAATATGTGCAAGATACATATTTTAGAAAATATTCTTTTTAATTTTTTTTATCAATGATGGTTTCAAAATAATATATATAATAATTATTTATATTAAAAATAATTTGGCAAGAAGGTATTTTAAAGATTTGATTTTTATGTTTACTTTCGAAATTATTTTATCCAAATTAGAAAAAATGTAGTTTGAAATTATTTCCTATTAATACTTAAATATAGATTATAATTTTTGAAATTATTTAATATTGATATTTTATTATTCGAAAAGTTATTAAAAATATTTATTATTTTATTATTTTCGAAATTATATTTGTTAGTATTTTTGGAAAATATATTTGGACAATATTGTGGCCATTTTAAAAACTTGATTTAATTTTATAGATTAGTGTAAATAGTATAAAGGAGGAATTTGTAGATTTAAATTTAACTTAAATTTATATTTGATTTATAGATTTAAATTTAATAATACCTATAATTTGAAATTTGATTTAGATTTGGACTGGATTTGAATTTGGATTTAAATTATTATTAGCTAATTATCTATTTGGGTTTTAAATAAATCCTAATGTTTATCTAACTGGGAATTCCCACATCCTATAAATAGGCAGGTACTCCTCCATAAATTCTACACATCCAAAAAATTCTCTCCATAAATAAATTCCCAACCACCCGTGCATCGTATCCGTGTACGTATCCACTTTCTTATTCCATATTTTACATTTACAAATTTCATCCTCCGTGCCGACAACCCGGCACGATACACCAAATCCCAATTCCTAAACCTAACCTAATCCTACACGAACCCTCCGTCCTCTGTCCGCCATCGTCCCCGGCCTTGCCGACCGAACCCAACCCTAGCGAGATACGACTGTCTTCCCCGACACCCATCCTCGGACCACCCCTGATCCCCTTCCCCGACTCCCTCACTGCTTCCCCTTGCCTCCGCCCAATGTCCAGCCTCCAACGGCCATCCTCCCGTCACCACCACCAACATCACCTACTGCCACCACCACCCAGAGACTCCTCGTCGCACCATGCTCAGCCACAGCACCACCCCGTCGTCATTATCACCACCGAACACCCAGCCCGACCATCACCCTCGTCGCCCCGACCATCCCGACGCCACCCCGTCTCATCCAAACACCAGAAAAGAAAAGAAAAGAAAAATATAAATTGCAAACCCTTACCTTGCCTCTCGCCGCGCTGGACCGCCTCCGCCGCGATCCCGACCCTACCGTCAGGCCCCACCGGCACCGCCAGCGCACCGCCGTAGACCCGATCCATGGCCGCCAAACCCCCGCGACCCCGAGTTTCCGCAGCCACCCTGAGCCATCCACCGTCCCTTCCGCCACCGCGTCAGATGGCGCCGGCGCCGCGTCACCCGACTGCTCCCCTCTTCTTCTCCTCTCACCCCCTCCGACCAGAGAAATCCTCTCCGTCGAGCCGCCCTTCGCCGGTCCCCCAAACCCTGTCGCAGCTTTCCGAGTTCTCCGCCGCCCTAGCTCCCCTCTTTCGCCCTTGTCGCCGTGATTGTGCCGACCTAGCCCCGATTCGCGCTCGACACGTGGACCACCGCCTGGCCTCCTCTCCGGTGGGCGCCCGGCCGGCCATCAGCCTCCTCCGCCGCCGCGTGATGGCGAGCGCCGTCGTCGCGAGCACGCCACCGCACCACCGATTTCCCCTCTGTGAGAACCCCCACTCTCCGATCAACCCCCCTCTCTCTTCCTCTGTTCCCTTCCTCTCATCTTCCCTCTCTCACGCTCTTCTCTCCATCGCTCTCCCCTCTTCCCACAACTTCTTTCTCTCCCCCAAAATTTTTTTTCGTTCCCTTTCTTTATTTTCTCTCACTCTCTCTCTTCCTCTCCTTCTTTCAACAGAACCAAGGAGCACCCTCTCCTTCTTTCAACAGAAGTTGAAAGGAGCAGCCCCATTATCGTTTATAGGTTTTATAACTTGTTTTTATTATTTATTATTATTATTATTATTATTATTATTATTTTACATTTTTATATTGCTTACTTTTATTTTCTTTATTATAACTATTATTATTACAAATAGAGAAATTTTGCATACTATATTGTAATTAGTATTAGTGTGTATTATAAGCATTTTTACATTATGTTTACATGTATTATATATTCTTATTTTGTAGAGTATTATATTATTATTATTACTAAATATTATTCTTATTTACTTTAACGATTCTAAATATATTTTCTACGTGGCAAAAATATATAATACTAAGTTTTGTACCTACGTATAATTTATATTTGATAAATGAAGAGTTTAAACCCCAAAATATTTACCTAGAATTTTAAGTATTTTTCTAAAAATAATTTTGGACTAAGGAATTATAGTATCGCCTATAAACCATATTTTCACAAACTTGGGATATTATATTTTCATGTATTTGACAAATTATTAATATTATTTTTTTCTAATAAAACTCTACCTTTAAAAGTATTATAAAATATTTTACTAAGTGCATTTTAGTTTTCAATCCTAAAGCGATTTTTGCTACTTATAAATATTTTGGTAATAAAATACAGTTTTCAAGGTTATAAATATTTTTCTAAATCCGTATTATTTGATCAAATTGCTGCAATTATCGTCCATGACCAATCCCATTCTCCCTATACCCTAGCCAACTCCGTACCTTCCTTATATCCACCCTAACCAAGTTGACCGTCCCAAACCTAATGGAACCGTTCGTGCCACCATCCGAGGTCACCTTGTACAGTTGTTGTAACGGAGTCACAGATCGTGCCACCTAGATCATTGCAGCACACCAGGCGTCCTACCAGGCAAGATACCTTTCCATCTTGTACTTACATTTGATTCATGATATTTTATATGTTGCTAGTGTTTTTACATTAGTAAGAGTATGTCCAAGTATGACTTGGGTGCCATCGATATGTATATCGATGTTTGTGTGTGTACGCGTGTGTGTGTGTGTGTGGACCATATGTGGTAGCGGACTTTCCCGGTGTGTTGAAGTTATGCTTTATAACTTCTTTGACTTGTTGACACGTCTCATACACGACACATGAGTGAGGATCATTGAGTCGACACGAACCTACGTATTCGACTTGCTACCGATACGGGCGGTTCATGTGTCGGTTCATTTATGGATTAGCGGAGTCTAGATAGCGACTTGCATAGAGACATGGATCGCCAAGACATGGATATGACTTGTGTGATACATGGACGGGAAAAACTACTGGGACGTATGAGCTAGCCCAAAGCCTTCTAGATTGCCCGGTTATGGGTTCATGGTTTCCCTGTTATGGGTATGTCGCTAGAGGATATATCCATTGCACGGCCCTGACCACGATGTCAGATACGGTCAGGAGGTATGCTAGCGATGCAAAGTATGAACTAGGGGATATATCCATTGCACGGCCCTGACCACGTCGTCAGATACGGTCAGAGACGTATACTAGTTCATGCGAAAGCCTCTAGTGGATGCTATGCTTTATTCCTACCCACTTATACGTTCCAGTATAGTTTTCGACTTGCATTACACCTAGATGGTTAGGTTCCATTGTGTTGGAGCATGTGGTCTTTTCTTTATCATGTATCATTTACAGTTCATCATGGTATTGTTTTTATGTATCTTGTTACGTCCCTCTGAGGACCTGGTTTTTCCCCAGGTGTGTGTTCATGTTTTTCGCAGGTATTCTAGCCAAGGTCGTGGTTTTCTCCATTCCTTCGAAGACAATTGCGCTTGGTTTGTCTTGCTATTTTATTCGCTCGATTTATTGTACATTTCTTTTCATTGGGATAGTTGGTAGTGGACTTTGTCTCCGCCCAACGATTGTATCATAAATATTCGAGTTGATATTTATATTATTATTCTTTTCATTGTGGATGAGATTTAGTTTGTCTTGGATTACTATATTTTACAGCTTATGTATTCATACGAGACCTACGTACTTCGTATGAATACAGCTGGCATATCTACGTACTTAGTCCTACGTATTTTGGGACTGGAGCGTTACATGTTTTTGTGGTGGCCCATGCAGGTCTAGATAAATTGTTTGGTTACTTTACCGTACCAAGCAAGCCTGCGTGTAGGATTAGAAGTCTAGGATCTCATCCACATGCTTGACCTCTTTTCTTGATTTTATCTACCGTTTGACTCATCAATTGCATCTTGCTTCCTTCTTTCCATCCCTATTCTTATCTTCCCTTCGTGCTTGCTAGAGATTGACCCTGCTAGTTAGTTGTCCCCAAAACACCCCTAGTTAAATTCTTGTAAGTTGGGTAGAACCCCTTATGACCTAACCTTCCTTATGGCCTTGACCAAGCCTTAGACAAGTAAACCCTAGGGCAACTGTATAGGTACCAACCTAGGACATAACTAGATTCTTGAGAAGTTTGAACTAGTTCCACTTCTTTCAATATTAATCGTGCCCATGCTTTTTACTAATTTTGACTATCCTATGTTGCTACTTTAGCTTAAGTTTTGCAAGCTTATTCCCTTATCGAGCTTAATCATGACATGTTTTATTGGGTGCGCACCCACTAACATATTGTCTAATCAGAACCGGTGCAGGATGGTCTAATCAACCTATTGCACTTTGGTTCGCTTTTATCTATCGTTATACGTGGATGGGGACATAGTTAAACTTGTCTTCTAGAATCCCATCCGCGATAGCCTTGGCAATTCTTTTGAATTACTCACTCGCCTTTGAACCACATATTGGTATTCGAAAACAACTTCTTTGGCCTCATATTGGTTTTCGTCTTTCACTTAGTTAGACGAAGACTCATACTTGATAGATAGAAACCAAGTATTCCCCTATGACCATGATAGCTAGTTAGCCTTCGACCAAGCCACGTGACTATAATCTCGTCTCAAGTTATTCGTCCTCAAACTATTACCTTGACCATCTAATCGTTTGGAACTTAGGAATGGCTAGAAATGTTTTCTTAGTCGTAACCCCTAAACCTAGATGACTATCTTCTCCAAGGGACCATGTGCCCCTATTCTCAAATTATTTCACCTTCACTTCCAAGACTCTTAATCTTTTACTTACGTTAGTTAGCGACCTCACCCATAACCATATCCATGATTATTTCGGCAGTACTTGAAAATTGCGATTTTCTAATGCATATTTTTGAACGTCGTGATTTGATTGTTCCTCATTGATGTACCCTTGTACCCTCTCAACCCCCCACTCATTTTTTATTTCGAGGACGAAATTCTTGTAAGTTTGGTAGGATGTAAAACCCCTAAAATTTTACTATATTTTTATTTATTAAATTCGGTACTGATTTAAATTTTTGTATTTTACGTCGCGTAGTGCATTGTACGTCGCGCGCGAATTTGCGTTTTTCGTATTTTCTCGTCGAGTGCGAATATGTGCAAGATACATATTTTAGAAAATATTCTTTTTAATTTTTTTTTATCAATGATGGTTTCAAAATAATATATATAATAATTATTTGTATTAAAAATAATTTGGCAAGAAGGTATTTTAAAGATTTGATTTTTATGTTTACTTTCGAAATTATTTTATCCAAATTAGAAAAAATGTAGTTTGAAATTATTTCCTATTAATACTTAAATATAGATTATAATTTTCGAAATTATTTAATATTGATATTTTATTATTCGAAAAGTTATTAAAAATATTTATTATTTTATTATTTTTGAAATTATATTTGTTAGTATTTTTGGAAAATATATTTGGACAATATTGTGGCCATTTTAAAAACTTGATTTAATTTTATGGATTAGTGTAAATAGTATAAAGGAGGAATTTGTAGATTTAAATTTAACTTAAATTTATATTTGATTTATAGATTTAAATTTAATAATACCTATAATTTGAAATTTGATTTAGATTAGGATTGGATTTGAATTTGGATTTAAATTATTATTAGCTAATTATCTATTTGGGTTTTAAATAAATCCTAATGTTTATCTAACTGGAATTTCCACATCCTATAAATAGGCAGGTACTCCTCCACAAATTCTACACATCCAAAAAATTCTCTCCACAAATAAATTTCCAACCACCCGTGCATCGTGTCCGTGTACGTATCCACTATCTTATTCCATATTTTACATTTACAAATTTCATCCTCCGTGCCGACAACCCGACACGATACACCAAATCCCAATTCCTAAACCTAACCTAATCCTATACGAACCCTCCGTCCTCTGTTCGCCATCGTCCCCGGCCTTGCCGACCGAACCCAACCCTAGCGAGATACGACTGTCTTCCCCGACACCCATCCTCGGACCACCCCTGATCCCCTTCCCCGACTCCCTCACTGCTTCCCCTCGCCTCCGTCCAATGTCCAGCCTCCAACGGCCATCCTCCCGTCACCACCACCAACATCACCTACTGCCACCACCACCCAGAGACTCCTCGTCGCACCATGCTCAGCCACAGCACCACCCTGTCGTCATCATCACCACCGAACACCCAGCCCGACCATCACCCTCGTCGCCCCGACCATCCCGACGCCACCCCGTCTCATCCAAACACCAGAAAAGAAAAGAAAAGAAAAATATAAATTACAAACCCTTACCTTGCCTCTCGCCGCGCTGGACCGCCTCCGCCGCGATCCCGACCCTACCGTCAGGCCCCACCGGCACCGCCAGCGCACCGCCGTAGACCCGATCCATGGCCGCCAAACCCCCGCGACCCCGAGTTTCCGCAGCCACCCTGAGCCATCCGCCGTCCCTGCCGCCACCGCGTCAGACGGCGCCGGCGCCGCGTCACCTGACTGCTCCCCTCTTCTTCTCCGCTCACCCCCTCCGACCAGAGAAACCCTCTCCGCCGAGCCGTCCTTCGCCGGTCCCCCAAACCCTGTCGCCGCTTTCCGAGTTCTTCGCCGCCCTAGCTCCCCTTTTCCGTCCTTGTCGCCGTGATTGCGCCGACCTAGCCCCGATCCGCGCTCGACACGTGGACCACCGCCTGGCCTCCTCTTCGGTGGGCGCCCGGCCGGCCATCAGCCTCCTCCGCCACCGCGTGATGGCGAGCGCCGTCGTCGCGAGCACGCCACCACGCCACCGATTTCCCCTCTGTGAGAACCCCCACTCTCCGATCAACCCCCCTCTCTCTTCCTCTGTTCCCTTCCTCTCGTCTTCCCTCTCTCACGCTCTTCTCTCCATCGCTCTCCCCTCTTTCCACAACTTCTCTCTCTTCCCCCAAATTTTTTTTCGTTCCCTTTCTTTGTTTTCTCTCACTCTCTCTCTCTTCCTCTCCTTCTTTCAACAGAACCAAGGAGCACCCTCTCCTTCTTTCAACAGAAGTTGAAAGGAGCAGCCCCATTATCGGTTATAGGTTTTATAACTTGTTTTTATTATTATTATTATTATTATTATTATTATTATTATTTTACATTTTTATATTGCTTACTTTTATTTTCTTTATTATAACTATTATTATTACAAATAGAGAAATTTTGCATACTATATTGTAATTAGTATTAGTGTGTATTATAAGCATTTTTACATTATGTATACATGTATTATATATTCTTATTTTGTAGAGTATTATATTATTATTATTATTACTAAATATTATTCTTATTTACTTTAACGATTCTAAATATATTTTCTACGTGGCAAAAATATATAATACTAAGTTTTGTACCTACGTATAATTTATATTTGATAAATGAAGAGTTTAAACCCCAAAATATTTACCTAGAATTTTAAGTATTTTTCTAAAAATAATTTTGGACTAAGGAATTATATTATCGCCTATAAACCATATTTTCACAAACTTGGGATATTATATTTTCATGTATTTGAAAAATTATTAATATTATTTTTTTTCTAATAAAACTCTACCTTTAAAAGTATTATAAAATATTTTACTAAGTGCATTTTAGTTTTCAATCCTAAAGCGATTTTTACTACTTATAAATATTTTGGTAATAAAATACAGTTTTCAAGGTTATAAATATTTTTCTAAATCCGTATTATTTGATCAAATTGCTGCAATTATCGTCCATGACCAATCCCATTCGCCCTATACCCTAGCCAACTCCGTACCTTCCTTATATCCACCCTAACCAAGTTGACCGTCCCGAACCTAATAGAACCGTCCGTGCCACCATCCGAGGTCACCTTGTATAGTTGTTGCACCGGAGTCACAGATTGTGCCACCTGGATCATTGCAGCACACCAGGCGTCCTACCAGGCAAGATACCTTGCCATCTTGTACTTACATTTGATTCATGATATTTTATATGTTGCTAGTGTTTTTACATTAGTAAGAGTATGTCCAAGTATGACTTGGGTGCCATCGATATGTATATCGATGTTTGTGTGTGTGCGTGTGTGTGTGTGTGTGTGTGTGGACCATATGTGGTAGCGGACTTTCCCGGTGTGTTGAAGTTATGCTTCATAACTTCTTTGACTTGTTGACACGTCTCATACACGACACATGAGTGAGGATCATTGAGTCGACATGAACCTACGTATTCGACTTGCTACCGATACGGGCGGTTCGTGTGTCGGTTCATTTATGGATTAGCAGAGTCTAGATAGCGACTTGCATAGAGACATGGATCGCCAAGACATGGATATGACTTGTGTGATACATGGGCGGGGAAAACTACTGGGATGTATGAGCTAGCCCAAAGCCTTCTAGATTGCCCGGTTATGGGTTCATGGTTTCCCTGTTATGGGTGTGTCGCTAGAGGATATATCCATTGCACGGCCCTGACCACGACGTCAGATACGGTCAGGAGGTATACTAGCGATGCAAAGTATGAACTAGGGGATATATCCATTGCACGGCCCTGACCATGTCGTCAGATACGGTCAGAGACGTATACTAGTTCATGCGAAAGCCTCTAGTGGATGCTATGCTTTATTCCTACCCACTTATACGTTCCAGTATAGTTTTCGACTTGCATTACACCTAGATGGTTAGGTTCCATTGTGTTGGAGCATGCGGTCTTTTCTTTATCATGTATCATTTATAGTTCATCATGGTATTGTTTTTATGTATCTTGTTACGTCCCTCTGAGGACCTGGTTTTTCCCCAGGTGTGTGTTCATGTTTTCCGCAGGTATTTTAGCCAAGGCCGTGGTCTTCTCCATTCCTTCGAAGACAATTACGCTTGGTTCGTCTTGCTATTTTATTCGCTCGATTTATTGTACATTTCTTTTCATTGGGATAGTTGGTAGTGGACTTTGTCTCTGCCCAACGATTGTATCATAAATATTCGAGTTGATATTTATATTATTATTCTTTTCATTGTGGATGAGATTTAGTTTGTCTTGGATTACAATATTTTACAGCTTATGTATTCATACGAGACCTACGTACTTCGTATGAATACAGCTGGCATGTCTACGTACTTAGTCCTACGTATTTTGGGACTGGAGCGTTACACGCAAAGGCGCGGCGCAGCAGGTCTTCTTCTCCATTGCTGAGAAGGAGCTCCAATGGCTCCCAAAAACTTCAAAACACCACAACTTGGCCATCACAACTCCAAATCTGGATTTTTAAAGTTCTATCTTGGGTGAAATTTGATTCTCTCCAACATAGGAACATCAAAACCCACAAAAACCCAACTAAAATAAATCAAAACCATATAAATTTGAAAATAGGAAAAACTTAGATCTAGAATAATGGAGACCCCAAATTACAAAATGTCAAGTTCTAATGTTGTTCTCCATGGCCTAATCTAGCTAATGGACAAATAAAAAGTGGTGCTTATTGGTGGCAAGGTGCACTTGCCTAGGGGTGGAGTGTTGTGTGGAAGAAGGAATAAGATGATAGAAATTAATGGAAGAATAATGAGGAGAGAGAAAGTTGGTGGAGATATTAATGGGGGTGGGTTGTGGTGGAATGACGGTGGAGTGTTGCTAAGGTGTTCCTCTTGGGTTAAAATCAAACAAACTCAAACCAAACCAATTAAAACCGAGCCGAAACCCAAAATACGAGAAAACTCAAAATTCCACAAGTTGAGAAAATAAAAATACAGGCCAAAATCCGATTACGAGCATGAATACGAAATACGAGAAACGGGGGTGACAATATTGTTCTCCCATGACTGCCCAAATACCCCGCATAATTTTCCTATTTTGAAAATATCTCTTCCTCTCTCTATTTTTACAAATATCTCATTTTTAATTCTTGTATATATATATCTATATATATATATATATATATATATATATATATATATATATATATATATATATATATATATATATATATACACATATATATATAAATAAATAAATACCTGTCTTTCTCTCTCTTCACTACACACCACCTCACCCCCCATCACCATGCCAGCCAGCCGAACACCCCCCTCCTCTCTCTCTCTCTCTCTATCCACTTTTCTCTCTCCTCTCTCTCCCTCTAAATATCTCTCTACCTCTCTTTTATATACATACATATATATGTTATATATATAATCATACAACTCTCTCTCTCTCTCTCTTATAATAAACACACACACCTCGCCATCTCTCCACCTCCAGCACACACTTGCCCCCCTCCCCAACCGACTACTCTCTCTCCCTCCCTCTCAAATATCTATTCTCAATCTCTCTCTCTCTTTCTATTATTATACACACACATATACACACTTCCTCTCTCCCTTATTTAACAATACACACACCAACTCCTCTCTTCCCTCCATAGCCACCACCCTCATGTACACCACCACCACCATCGTGAGCTCTCCACCACCCACAGCCTCTCCTCCTTCCTTCTTCTTCTCCTCCATTCTTCATCATCATCTCCACCACACACCACCACCAACATTAACACCACTCCATCACCAACACTACCTTCCTTCATGTAGTGACCCGCTCCGCCCTAGCGGAACGCCGATTCAAACGGCAAGTGCAACGACTCAAACGAGCCGTCGACCCGAAGAGTTGCTTCGACCCGATGAAGTATCGATGCGAATCGATGTAAGACTCGCATTGGGCCGTCAAAGATGAATCCAGACTTAGACCCTCGATCGAGAACGAAGATACACTTTGAGTGTCTATCGATAGGAACGTTATCGAGTTAACGCTTAGGCGTACCCAAAAGATTGGCTTGGACTTTGAGGATTAATACGAACGACTTAGTACGTCGAGGCGACGTGAGCGATTACGCTAGAGATTCATCGAACGAATCTGAAGGATGTCTTAGCGCATGACGCGAACGTGATTGAGGACTAGATCGTATGGCTTGAATCCGAGTGGTGTATGTGATAGGTTCGAAGAAGAATAAGAATAAGTGTCGACGATTAGTCGAGTGGCTCGAACCCTGAGTGGTGTATGGACGACATAGAAATTGTTCGAGCGAGACTAAAGGATTTATGGATAGAACGAGTATGTCGGCAAGCGATGCGATCGCACAAAGCCTTAGAACGTGTCTAGCTTGGTTGGCTGTGACTTCAAAAGTCTCGAACGAGATGTCGCTGGACAACTTGTCAATGGGCAACGTGAGTTAGAAAATGGTTTGGGAACGATGAAAGAAAATGAATGGTCTTGATCGAAAAAACTTAGAGGATCGTGCGTACGATTTCGGATTGATTCAAATGAATTGTGACTTGAGTTTGAACAACAATCTTGGAACTAGCTTGAGGAATAGCAGTTGAACTTGATCTTGAATATTAAATGAAATTGTGGAATATCCAACTCGGACAAACAGCATCAATGCACGACTCAAAATTGGTTGCAAAGGAAGATCGTCAGGTTACGCATATCGTCGATGGTATTGAGGCGTATCAAAGATCGATATACGATAACTCGGGGGTACTCTGACTCGGTAAATGACGATCGTGCAAATGTCATTATTCCGTTGGAAGCTATACTTTGGATGTTGAAACGTGTCGAGGAAAATATAGACGTGGCTCGTAGATTTTCTAGTTGAACGAAATGACGAATGGACTATCGATCTTGGCTCGAATAAAAATGAAAATACTTGGATTTACTTCGACGATAACCCCAACATCGACATGCTTGTCTTATGCGAGCGCAACTCCAGCCCCGCGCATGCGTCGTGCCGAATAGGGCGATCACTCCGTGTGAGCGCTGGTATGGTGATTCATACAGCAGGGGTGATTGACCTAGCTTGGCGTGACAATTTGTGTGCTTTGATTTATGGTTTGACGTGAAGGTGACTCGAGAATGGATTTGTGTGCTTGAAGAATCAAAATTAAGGATTGAGTAGGTCCAATCCGCGTATCGAAAATGAGTTAGTCGAAACTCAAACAAGAGTTACGCTCCGATGAGAATGATTATTCTGCGGGTGCGTTGCATGGTGATTCATGAACCACCGTGGATAATCGAACTCGCGTGAGATTGGGGCACAACGTATTGTCGAGCTAGATGACCTCGTGATCGAATACATGAATTGGTTAGAATTGGTGATTTGAATGGATTCGAATATGTGCAACGTAAGTCTTGATGCGAATTAGGTGATCATGCTCGATGTTTAGAAATTTGAGTGACGTGAGCTTGGGTAGAAACTCCCGTACAAATGAACAAATGGTTTGACCATTGGATTTGGGGCGAGCGTCGTGCAACGACCTTTCACGATGAGCCACGGACTTGACGTGTAACTATGACCTTGTGAGCTGACCTAGCGGATAGGCGGAGCGGGTCACTACACTTCATCACCACCACACGGCCACCACCACCGGCCGCCGTGCCCGACCTAGCCCACCCCCGTGCCGCACGTGTGCGCTGCACAACAGTGCACCAGCAGCTGCAACAATAGCACAGCAGCAGCGGTGCCTAACGGCAGCAGCGGTCGCGCCACCGTGCGCCGCTGCACGGTCAACCACCACCACCACGACGACCTCCTCCGTCCAGCGAGCCTCCGGCGAGCCACCCCGAGGCCACCGCCCACTTCCCCGATGCGCCGAATAGCCTATTCGTGCATTTTGAACGAGATCCCGTCGGCGCGTGCGAGTTTGAAACTCAAAATTCGTGTTCCGTCGCAGCGACTTCGTATAGATTTTTTGGTCAATCCGACCGTTGGATCGGCGAACTCCATGCTCCATCTCAATCTCGGTATATAGAACTTCACTCCCCTCAATTTTTGTCCGTTAATTTTGTCGTTTGATACCTCAAAACTGGCCACCAAGTTGACGTTTTAAATTGAAATATTTTTGGACAGTTTTGTGACGCCAACTTTGCGGGTTCGTATCATCGTCGTCGCAGCTCCGGTTGACGCGCTACCAGTTCCTGTGCGTAGCTGGTATAACCATCTTCCTGTCTCCTTTAAGTTTCGTTTCATTTTAAGCACGTTCGGTTGGTCGAATTCGACGCCAAAGTTGGTCGTCCGAATTCTTTAATTTGCACTTGTTAAATTCTATTTTTGAACCCGGGACTTCGGATTCAATTTCTGACACCACCAATAGACTCGTGGCATCGTTCTGGCATGTTTTCATATAAAGTTTGCTTGATTTGGAGAACGTGGGCCATGACACGTATTTCGGTGCAAAGCGGGTCCCACTTTTCGAGTCAACGGGTCACTTTGAGATCGACTCATCGGAATCCAATTCTGTAGAAGCATGGAATTTCACAACCAGAAAGCCCATGCGCCAGACACTACATACGCCAGAACTCGGACAGAACACTTCACAGCAAAGTCAATAAGTATAGACATTAGAAGAAAGACTTTTTATTTATATACAAAAGTCTATTACATGTCTAGAAAAGGTTGTACAAAGGAGAATTTCTACAAAGGAAAGATCCTAAGTCTACAGCCAGCGGCCACCATGTGCCTTCAGATAGGCGCAGCAGTCACCATGCACCTCCAGATAGGCGCAGCAGTCACCATGCGCCTCCAGATAGGCGCAGCAGTCACCATGCGCCGCCAGTGAGGCGCAGCAGATACCATGCGCCTCCAACCAGGCGCATCCCACCATCTCTTCAGCAGCTCAGTTATGTGCATCCATCTCAGTTATGTGCATCCCTTCAGCAGCCCAGTTATGTGCCGTTCTTCCAGCCAGGCTCACCTGATAAGTGCTTCGAGTAAACAAAACATTTAACCCTCTGGCTGGAACCAAGGAAGAGAAGAGCACCACAAGTCTGTGGCCAGGGGAGGCTTCGAAAGAGCCTCCAAAGGCCAAGGAAGACCGTAATCGAAATACGGCTAAAGGAGCAGCTTTCAACACAACCAGAGTGGGCGACACCCACTTTGAAGGAAGAGAGAGCCTAGCACCGCCATTACGATCTACGGCCCTTCCAGAACAACGGAGACGAGGCCCGAACATCCCTATCTTTGGATGCAACAGGTACCTTTCGCCTGCCTCAGAAGCCCTCGACTCCATCTTTTGGATGTAACAGTCACCTTCAAGAGCATCAACGACGATATGGCGTCTCATCTTCACCTTCGGGAACACTTCGCCAACAGAATGCACCCGAGAACCCAAGATCATGATTGGAAGTACGTGAGAGAGTGAGAGGCCAACCTTCTCTCCATGCCACTATTTATAGGTCGGGCAGATCAAACCCATGCGCCAAGTGGATGGCTCTCCGAATTCCGTGTAATAAACTCACATTAAATGGATAAACCGGACGCCTCGACTTCAGCCAAACGGCTATTTAAAAGCACTCGAGAAGCGAAATAGCCGCATCATTAAAGACGTGTCGGATGCGCCGGCTGGACAGTGCATCACATCCCTTCAAACACCAAGCGCTCCCAAAGATGCACCCTGTACCGAGCGCATCACAGAGGATGTGCCCCCATACGTCTCCATACGCCTAGTGGAACATCAACCAACGCGCCCACTCAGCTGTCCATCGAATGTCACCAACATTAAATGCTGAACTGACAGAGTTGGCAGCACGCCTCCCCAAGCCTGAACGGTTGACAGCTTTTGCAGAAAATGAAGCATCCACAACGTCAGCATCATCACGACTTTACTTCGACGGCTACTGCCACGTGGCCACTAGACCACCCGCATGCGCCTCCGGGCCATGCGCCCAAACCCGCATGCGCCTCAAAAGCCATGCGCCTCAGACCCTTCACTGATCCCTAAAGACAGAAGAAGAGTCTCCAGTTGAAGCTTTGCATGCGCCTCAAAAGCCATGCGCCCCAGACTGATCTCTGATCCCGAAAGACAGAAGGAAAGTCGCTCGCATGCGCCTCAAAAGCCATGCGCCCAGAACGGCTTGTGACTCCTAAAGGTCACGAGCCAAAATCTCATCATGCGCCCAATCTAAGGCGCATCCCACCAAATCATCCCCCCATCAGATCCGAGATCTCTGAGCCATGAGTCGACGATACGTGTCCTTTGACTCAACTCATCCAAGATTTCAGCAACAGAAAGATCTTCTCCTTTGCTACGTGCCGGCTCACAACAGCAGTATGAAGAATTCAACCCCTCGAGTAGGGCGCATCATTCATGCGCCTCCATCAACAATCTCCACGTGGCGTCCCCACGTACCGGCGCATCCTACATATGTGCGCATGAGCAGCCAACCTGCCCAGCTATAAATAGAGGGATCATTTCCTTCTTACGGACCTACACAGAGGGGACATCACATAGAATCCACAGAGAATCACCAGAGAGACAGAGACAGACACTCAACATCTTCCTCCTCTCGACAAGCTCCAGCACCCAGAGCAATCTACACCTTCAGAGAACCGATAACCGTCGTCAGCCCGTCAACGGAGTCAACGCATTACCACTCGCTCTATTGGCACTAGGGACCCAGATTAAACAAAAGTGTACTCCTAGGACTACATCTAAGTCCTATATTGTAACACTGTTCTATTTGTGTTAAAGTTTTCAATCAAACAATTTTAACGGCAAACAAGCTGGCGACTCCGCTGGGGACCTCTTTCTCCTCTTCCGAGAAAGTCGTGTCACAGGCCGACGACGTGAAGGTGGGCTCCTCCCACAAGACGCTGGTCGTGCGCCTCAATCAACAGGCGTACGAGGAGTTCATTTCTGAAGGAAGTGCGAGTCCTTCGAAGCTGCTGCCGAAGCCGAAGAAGAGCCGCCGTGTCTGGGTGCGCAAGGTCGACGCCTCGGGCACCACCACTGAAGAGAATGCGCCAATCCAGCCCTCCCTTCCTGCTGACGTTCTCAGCAACCAAGATGCGCCTGCTGATACAGCGCATCTCTCTGGAAAGCGTACGGTTGACCACGTTCCCCAGCCATGTCCCTCTCAGGCGAGGAAGATGCATCGACGGAGCAGGGGCGCAGCCAATGCCCCGCGTATCACCTCTGATGCGCCACAAAAAGTCTCTGTCTTTGACAGACTCACTCGCTGTAATGGCGAGGAGAATTTGGATGCTGAGTACTATGCGCCCCAGCGGGCTAGTACAAAAAAATTCAAGGCGGCACGGGCCATGCGCCACAAACGTGCTATGCCAGCAGCAGGTCAGAGGCACGCGTTCACAATCACGTGCGCTGCCGATGGCAAGCTGTACAAGGTCGAATCAGTTGCCTCTGCACCAAAAATGAGTCGACCTTCAAACTCCTCATCTCACTTGGACGCATCTACTGCGTGCACAACCAAGTCGAGTGAGGCAAATTCAGTGGTCTTGAACTCCCGCGCCTCCTCTGGTTGTGCGTTTGAGGTCCGTTCAAGTCACTTCAAATGTTGTGGTTCCCCCACTACTGATCGTGATGCCTGCTTGGTATTAGATCAGGGGGCGCAGCACTCACCTGACCACCCTGGCATTTGGCCTTGCTATGTGCCTGAAGGGGGTGTGAAGGCAGCACTCTCCTCCAACGACCTGCGTAACGTGATCACTCACAAGCGCCGGTCAGGAGAGTCGACCAACAGGCACGATGTGCCTCTCACGGGGCATACTTGTGCGGTGGTCACCATCAACTGCTGTTGTAAGGCAGAGTACCACCAAGGCAGTCAGTCTTCCAGCGGCTGCAATCATCCACACCCCTCCGACATCGCCTCGGGATGAAGGTGTCAACAGAAGAGGAGCCAAGGGTTGCTTCATGCAACGTGACCTCCAACTCCTCCTCAGTCCGGAAGACGACTGGCAATTTCTCGTCTTCATCTAAAAGCCAGCCAAGGAAAACCAACGTCACCGAAGGAAGCTCCGTTTGGCGGATATTTTTCGATGGCGCTTCAAGAACAGGCTCCAAAGGCCAAATCATCGCAGGAGTGGGGGTAGTCTTAGTCTCCCCCAATCAGTTGGTCATCCAGCGTGCTTACTCCCTTTCGAAGTCGTGCTCCAACAATGTTGCCGAGTACAACGCACTCATCATGGGACTCCAGCTCGCACAACAGCTGGGGGTGGACCATCTGGAAGCCTACGGTGACTCAAAACTCGTCGTGAACCAGATTCGGGGGCAGTACGAGGTTCGCCATGAAGATCTGATCCCTTACCATGAAGTTGCATTGAACATCATTTCAACCTTCACCGGGTTCTTCATCGAATACGTACCTCGTCTACAAAACTTGGAGGCTGACGCTTTGGCTGGCCTTGCAGCCTCATTGGCGACGCCCGTTGGGACTCAACACTATGTCACGATAACTGGCCGAGACTTGGTTTGTCCTAGAAACAACCTATGCTTCCAGAGGACCCGAAGGAAGCCGTCTCAGTCAGGAGATGCTCTCTTCGATTCTACTACGATACAGCTACCAAAATACTGTACCGACGCTCCTTCGATGGGCTCCTCCTTCGATGCTTGTCCAACGAAGAAGCAGCCGAAGCTCTTCAAGAAGCTCATGACGGAACTTGCGGAGCTCATCAACCCGGTCCTAAGTTGCATGATCGACTGCGACGTATGGGCTACTACTGGCCAACCATGGCCGTCGACGCTGTTGAATATGCTAATAAGTGTCATGTATGCCAACTTCATGCAGACTTCATACATACACCGTCTGAACCACTACATCCTATAGTCGCCTCCTGGCCCTTTGAAGCCTGGGGCATGGACATTGTGGGACCAATCACCCATCCTTCATCAAGAGGACACCGCTTCATCCTGGCCATCACCGATTACTTCTCCAAATGGGCAGAAGCAGTCCCACTGGCGGAAGTAAAGAGCTCCAGGGTGGTCAGCTTTATCAAATACCATGTCATTTACCGTTTCGGAGTACCCCGGCGGATCATTCATGACAATGGTCCTCAGTTTATCAGCCACATTTTTAGCAGGTTCTGTGACAAGAATTGCATTCAAAATATGGAATCCACCGCCTATAATCCGGCTGCAAACGGGTTAGCAGAAGCGTTCAACAAAACTATCGTTAGGCTGCTCAAAAAGGTCATGGCATCTAACAAACGCGACTGGAACAAAAAGCTTGGCGAATGCCTTTGGGCCTATCGCACGACGGTACGGACCCCAACAGGCAACACACCATTCTCCCTGGTCTACGGGAGCGAAGCGGTTCTACCTCTCGAGATCCAGATACCCTCACTCCGTGTAGCAATAACAAACAAACTCACAGAAGAAGACAATCAACGTCGTCGTCTGCGGGAACTGGAGGCACTCGATGAAAAGCGTCTCCTAGCTCAACAACGCATCGAACTCTACCAAGCCCGTATATCACAGGCTTTCAACAAGAAGGTCAAACAGAGGACTTTCTAAGTTGGCGACCTGGTTTTAGCAGTCAGAAGGCCAATGGTGTTAACTCACAAGACACCAGGAAAGTTCGAGCCCAAGTGGGAAGGACCTTTCATCATAGAGATGGTATACTCAAACGGTGCTTACCGCCTCGCCAAACCCAATGGGGACTTGTTCATGATGCCCATCAACGACAAGTTCCTAAAAAAGTACTATTCTTGACATCCTTCAGACATGTACTTCCCCAAAGGGGATCTGTGGGCCCAATCATCGGGGCTCACACACAATCTCCTTCCACAAACTCATACGCTTCTGGAACCCAGCTGTTCCGTGGCATCCTTCAGTAGAAAGACAACCACGTCCACATCACCTCTGAGTTGTTCCTCTACACCCTACAAAGCGGAATCTTACGCTACGTAAGCCGACGCTACCCTTCATGTTTACCACGTCCATATTACCTCTGAGTAAACATCTCGTACAAACAACCCCTGCGTTGTCGTACATCGATCGCAGAACTTCTACGTCCACATCACCTCTGAGTTGTTCAGCGTATCCTCCAGGATTATTCTTACCACGTCCATAATACCTCTGAGTAGGAACATTCTATCATTTTGAACCTAATGATTGCCATGTCCACATCACCTCTGAGCAAACATGTTGGTTCCTTCAAACTTATTATCTGTACCTAAAATCCAAGGTGCGCAAAAGATAATAGGTCCACACAAATCATCAAGTTCATAATAACAAAAATGAACACATCACAAAGAAAAGGTTGTGTACTTCTTTATTTAAAAGTGAGAGTACAGAACTACACTATCCCCTAGCAAGGGTTGCAAAAAAACTTAAAAAATGAGAAGCTACAGTCCCTAAACCTCTCCAGGGTGGGCTGAGAGCTCTCTGACTCGACGCCTTAAGTTGGCTGTACGGGTCTCCACAGTCACCAGGACTCGACGCTCAGCTTCCTGACGCATCAATTCAACAGCCTCAGCGGAAGTTTCGCTCTCATGCTTCTCATCAAGTTGTTATCGCTGCTGAGCCAAGACAAGAGTTCGCTGAGTAAAAGTCGCTTCCTCCTTCTTGAATGCTGCGTGTTCAGCCCGGACACGTTCGGCATCTAACTGGAGTCGGGCCCGTTGGTCCTCAAGGCGGCGCATCTGGGTGTTGATCTCTGCGATGTTAGCATCCAACGCAGCTTATGTTTCCATCATCTTCTTTATGGACTGAGACAACTGCTCTACCGCAGCCTCAGTCTCAGCCACCTCGCGCTCCCAAATGCCCACAATGGCCTGGTAGGAAGACTCGATCTCGGCAATCAACTTCCCCTTCTCCACATCTATCAGGACGGAGAGGTCATTTCGCTGGATGCGCTGAAGTTCTGCAAGCCGCTCGTCCAGCTCGATCACCGAAGCCTCCAGAATTTTGGCCATATGGTCGTGGCCTTGGTGAACACGGATCAGCTCGATACAGGGCATTGCCAGAGTTCTTGCCGTTGCAAAGCTCCCGTTGGCATCCATCACCGCAGATATACCCCTCTGCAGCATTTTGTACACCCCCTCGACGAGGAATTTCACATATTCGTCTGTGTTCGCCAGTACCTGCGGCGTCATAGCAGGAGTTGGAGGAGCTACTACAGCTAGCGGACCGAAAGAAGATCTGCCAACCTCAACCTGCGAGGCTTGAACCTCGGCATCAATAGGCTCTTCATCAACAGGGGCTGGACTGCTAGCCCGAGGAGCCGAAGGAACAGATGAAGTCGGCACAGGCGTCGAGATAGTTCCCAAGTAGAAGGAGTAACAGAGGGTTCCACACCCTTGCCCTTCTCAAGCCCGGAGGAACCACTGACGTCAACGGCCACTTCTTCAGCCCCCAACATCCTATCAGCAACCAGTACCTCCCCTGGCAGAATGGGGAGATCAACACTTGTCTCTTGACCCGCCTCAGCAGTCGGGATCGGCAGACGGGTCTCGTCATCAAATCCCTCTACAGGGACCGGATCTGTCGACACCTCCTCATCGGTAGCCACCTCAACTACTGAGGTTGGGGTAGGACTCGGCAATGATACCGTCGATCCTCCCTCATCAAGACAAGGAAGGGAATCAACCCTGTCACTCCCCGTTCCTAAAATACGTATTTTTTATACATGTACAACTCATGTGTATTTATTTAGTATTTATCATGTATTTATTTAATAGTTATCATGTGTTATCCTGTATTTAATTTCTTTTAATTCATGTTAATTTATTTTCTGCAATTATATTTCTGCAATTTTATTTCTGCACTTTATTTCATGCTTTTATTCTCTGCTTTAGCTAGGCTTTGGGTTCGGGTTGGCCTTGGTTGGATCCCCTACAACCCGACCCATTGGACCCGGCCCATTAGCTTCCACCTACCACCCCTTCCATATTTAAAGCCACCCTCTCCATTCTCTCTCCTCATTACTCATTCTCACCATTACTCCTCTTCTTCTTCTTCATTACTCTCTCCACCTACCAAACCCATAGGCAAGTACATCTTGCTTCTTCATGAGGACTCATTTTTATGGCTCCATTCTCTTTCTCTCGTGATTCTAGGAGAGTTTAGAACTTGACATTTTTCATTTCGAAGTCTTAATCTTTGTAGATATAGAGATGAGTTATTTTTGGATTTTGGGGGTTTTGATCTATTAAACTTCTGTGTTTTCAAGTTTTGATGGTTCCATGTTGTAGAGGATTTCATTCTACCCAATTTTGACCTATGCAAAGTTGGATTCGGACTTATTTTGACCAAGTTATGGACTTTTGAAACTTTAGGGTGCAACCATGGAGTTCTTGCTGTTTGGAGAAGACAGTGAGCAGTGTATGCTAGCTTTTTAGCTTGCGTCACTGAGCTATGCGCGCTCTTTAGCGCAGCACAGTATGGAGTCCATACGCTGCCTTTTTAGGTAGCGTGTGTCTTGCATACGCTGCCTTTTTAGGTAGCGTATGTCTTGCATGGAAGCGTATGACTTGCGTACGCTGGCTTGGATAGAGAGGAGTCGTATGGAGTCCATATGCTAGCTTGACCTGAGCGTACGCTGGCTTGAGCGTAGCTTGACCTGAGCGTACGCTGACATGAGCGTAGGCTGACATGAGAGTAGCATGCTTACCCTGGATCTTCTATAGCCCTGTATATTGATATCTTATTAGATGTTTAACGTCCATTTTATATCCTTACGCCTTTTTACATAAACTTGATATAATCATGATATGTTGATATTTCTGTTAAATATAGATTGTTACGTGGGATGTACCATGTGTCGTGAATTGAGCTATAGATACCCCGATTGACTGGAATTAAACCCTGAGAGTCGTAGACTCGACTCCACTGAATACTATTTGACTTTCATGCCTTGTCACCATTGATGATAATGGTTATCTTGACTAAAATTGATCATGCGTTCCTAGTTGGAACTAAGAGACTGGCTAGTCGTCTTATTGAATGAAATGAATGAGATACGTTCATGTAATGAACTATTGTACTCAATTAGCCAATCCCGAATATTGGCATACAGGCACATGTAGGCTTCAAATTATTTATTTATTTAGTTATTTATCTATCTTACAAAAACAGCATGTATACTTTATGGTCAAGGCATGATTACTCCGTGGTCAGATTTGATTGTTGTATCACACTATGTAAAACCTATAACCTAGCCGCACGGGTATCGTTGTAGAGTTGCGCATATCATACCCCGTACGAAAGTACTCATTTGAATGACCATGATCCACGACATGGAACTTCACTCAACGTAGAGACTATAAAGTTAAATAAAATAATGATGGCATGGAGAGAATGGATTCCCGAGTTCTTACATGGCAGCCCCCTTGGGACTATTAAGTGCCCGACGGGCCGGCTGGTTCCCACAGATACTGTAAATCTGTCACACGGGCAGGGAACAGTATCTGCTTATATTATTGTACATGCTATATTAACGGCGGGCGTCCCGCTGGGACTCGTCTAACTACATGATTGGCGCAATTGATTGATTGGATAGACTAGTCTTGCTTGTACATAGTAAGAACTGAGGAATCCCTATTGCATAAATTCCAGGATAACTTGGGACTCACAATAGCAAGCCGTAGTAGTTGATTGGCCGTTCAAGATGATTTGTTTGTGTACTGTACCTACTCTGTTACTTAACTGGGATGATCAGAATGTCAGGACATGACGGGCCAACTTCTGTCCTTGTTTGGTTGGGAGGTTGGTTCGAAGTGTCGTGATGTTATGTGAATCCTAGTAGCAAGCAGAGATCTATTTATCATATTTCATATTACTGGTTTTAGTTCTCATGTCGTGCTTCCTTGTGGTACTTGCTATTAGAGGTCTAACCTCTCTGGTTTTGCATGGCCAGATTTAGAGCCGGTTCCCGAGGACTCAGCTTACTTCTACCTCCAAGATGGTCAACACTAGAGGGATGATCGCAGGAGGACTCGAGTGGGTTTCTTACTTCCCCGCTCGTTTTGTTATCTACTTTATACTTTGCCGTTTGGCACCGACATGTTAGTCGGATCGTCTCGTACTTACTTATTACATAATTGTAACTAAAGTCAGGCTGCAGCTGATAACAATTGTGTATACTTTTGCTACATCAATCTGGCTATGTTTTGTAAAGCCAGATATCAAGAACATTTTGACAGAGCGTTTGGGACGCCTTACTGCTTTATCTTACATGTTCTCTATTACTGTTTCTTGTTCGAATGATTGAGACAATAGATATGAAGTGACCATAGTAAGACTTTCATGTAGTATGCACCCCCTTGTCTTTTAGACAGCATTGATCGTATTATACGATATTCATCTACCCGTAATACGTAGCTGGCTGAGTCATTCCTCCACTCTCCAGTATTCTGGTTCTGGGGCGTGACAAGGTTTTAGTGGTGGCCCATGCAGGTCTGATTTCAGACTTGTGGGGTGTTTTGATTTATAGGATGTCTCAATCACACATGTTTTCCCTTGATCTCATGATTCGTTACTCTCAACTCTAGCTTGACATTCCAGTATCCTTTGACTTCATTGATCCTTCATGTCCTGTCGTTTGATTGTTCTCTTGTCCCTTTTCTTAGGGGCACCTCGTCCGCATCTGTCAGGACTGGACAGCAACAACATGGACAGCAACATGGACAACCTGACCAGGTTGGTCAGCAGCAAGGGCCAGTCTCCCCTCAGGAGGCTACCCAGGAAGAAGTGATAGTGGAACCAGCAGCTGGGTCGCAGTATCCGGACATTCCACCCCCACCAACAGTTCCACCTACCCAAGTGGACACACCAGCCCTTCTGGAGATCATGAGAGAAATGATGGCTACTCAGCAACATCAGATGCTGGCCCAGCAACGCATGCACACTCAGCTACAAGAGCAGAATGTGCTACTCAACCAAGGATTGCAGACAGCTTTGGAAAGAGGAGCGAGGACTGATTCAGGAGCGTCAGCCAGGTTTTACAAGTACAACCCCCACCGTTTTGAGGGCACGGAGGATGCCATCTCAGCAGATGCATGGCTTAAGGATATTGAGGCTATTCTGACAGCCGCTAAGGTGCCGGCAGAAGAACGTGTGGATCTAGTGAAGTTGTTACTTCAGGATCTCGCACGTGATTGGTGGGAATCAGAGGAGGTAGGCATCAGACGTCCTGTTGCTTGGGACAATTTTACTGCAAGGTTCAAGATGAAGTATTATGGAGTTGTGGCGCAGTTTGAGCTACAACAGAAGTTTATCAACCTCAGACAGGCTGGCAAGACTGTGGATGCTTACGCAGCGGAGTTCTGCAGATTGAGTAGGTTTGCCCCAGAGATGGTAGCAACGGAACGCCAGAGGGCTATGAGGTTTCAGCAAGGGTTTCATCTTGAGCTCTTGCAATTGATAGAAGAGCACAATTACCAGACTTTTGATAAGATATTGACGGCAACCCGGAGGCATGAGATCACCATTCAGAGGCTTGCAGTAAGGACTGGGGGTCAGAAGAGATCCCACAGTCAGATTGAAGGAGGAGGGGGAGCAGCGCCCCGAACAACAGCACCATCCACTGGCATTCGTATCCATGATTTGGCGATACGAGGACCAGTACCACCACCCAGGCAGCAGCAACAGCAACAGAGAAAGAACCAGCAACCCCCGGCGGGCTGCACTTATTGTGGAAAGATGGGGCACACTAGAGATGTGTGTCGGACATTGAATGGACTATGTCTGATATGTGGAAATCCAGACCATCGGGTTACCACATGTCCCATGAATTCGAGGTCAGGAGGACCAGGGCAGCAGTTTCCTGCTCTGCCAGCACCAGGGGCAGGCCAGTATCGAGGACCAGCAGTGGCAGTAAGGCCATTGGCACAGCGTCCGCAGGCTCAGATGTATCGACAGCAGGAACCACCGATGCAGTAACACCAGTATAGACCACCCCAGCATCATCAAGGAAGGGGCCAGCAGCAGCACCAGGCTAGGCCACAGCATGGGAATCAACAAGGAGGTCGAGGGTAAGCATTCACTTTGTCCTTGGAGGAGGCATTAGCATCGGGAGATGTTGTGGCAGGTAACATTCTCGTCGCCTCATATCCCGCAGTAGCATTGTTTGATTCGGGAGCATCACACTCATTTATATCTGCACAATTTACGACACGGCTAGGAATGGAGTTCGAGGCATTGCCAGGGAGGTTGAATATACTCACTGGCAATGGGCTCGTAGGAGTTAGTAGAGTTATTCTAGCGTGTAGTGTTGTAGTTTATGGGCGTTCCTTACCCTCCCAGTTGATAGAATTTCCTGTTAGAAATTTTAACGTTATCTTAGGCATGGACTGGCTGAAAGACAGTCATGCGACAATAGATTGTCGTAGTGGGAGTGTATCTTTTGATATTCCAGGCATGATGAGGTTCACCTTAGTCAGGTCAGAGGCAACTCAGCAAGAGCAGGGAGTAGTAACAGCAATGGAAGAAGTTCAAGTTCCGAAGGTAGTTGAAGAATTTCTAGACGTGTTTCTCGAAGAACTTTCAGGTCTACCACCGGTTAGAGATACTGAGTTCATCATAGAATTGGCACCTGGAACTAAACCGATATCAGATCGAGTTTACAGAATGGCAGATTCGGAGCAGGCCAAGGTGTATCAGCACATAGAGGAATTGAAGGAGAAGAAGTTCATCCAAGCTAGCATATCACCATGGGCAGCACCAGTGGTACTTGTAGGGAAGGAGGATGGGTCATCTAGATTATGCATCGATTACAGGAAGCTTAACGTGGCGACAGTAAAGAACAAGTACCCACTACCCAGGATCGACGACTTATTTGATCCGTTGAGCAGGGCCAGAGTCTTCTCCAAGATAGATCTTCGTTCATGGTACCATCAGGTGAGGGTTCGAAAGGAAGACATCCCCAAGACAGCATTCAGGTCGAAGTATGGGCATTATGAATTCTTAGTAATGCCGTTTGGTTTGACCAATGCTCCAGCTATATTCATGGATTTGATGAACCGCATCTTTATGCCATACTTAGATCAGTTTATCATTGTCTTTCTTGACGACATACTCGTATATTCTGCTAGTGAAGAGGAGCATGAAGACCACCTCAGGAAAGTGTTGCAGGTTCTAAGAGAGAACCAGTTGTATGCCAAGCTCAGCAAGTGTGAGTTTTGGTCGAATCATATTTCATTTCTGGGTCACATCATATCAGGAGCTGGAGTAGCAGTAGATCCCAAGAAGGTAGAAACAGTAGAGAGTTGGCCAGTACCCAAGACCGTAGCTGATGTACGGAGTTTCTTGGGATTAGCAGGATATTACAGAAGGTTTGTATCAGATTTTGTGGGACTTTCAGCACCCATGACCCGCTTGACACGAAAGGATGTACCATTCGTCTGGTCGACAGAATGCCAGGCATCATTTGAGAACCTGAAGCAGAAGTTGATATCAACGCCTATCCTTACATTGCCAGCTGGGCCCGGAGGTTTTACAGTATATTGTGATACGTCAGGTAAAGGACTTGGATGTGTCCTTATGCAGCATGGGAAGGTGATAGCATATGCATCTAGGCAACTTCGGGACCACGAAAAGAATTACCCAAATGATCTGGAATTGGCGGCAGTAGTGTTTGCTCTGAAGCTATGGAGGCATTACTTATATGGTGACCGAGTGGAGATGTACACAGATCATAAAAGTCTGAAGTACATCTTTACTCAGAAGGAGCTGAACATGAGGCAGAGAAGATGGTTGGAGTTGATCAAGGATTATGATGTGGAGCTTCAGTATCATCCAGGCAAGGCTAATGTGGTAGCAGACGCTCTTAGCAGAAGAGGAGGCGCATTTATATTGACAACGCAGAAGCACATCTTAGAAGACCTTCAGGAGATGGGCATTGAAGTTATACTTCCTAGTGATGTAAGAATTCTGGCGAGTCTATAAGTTCAATCCGACTTGGTAGGTAGGATCAAGGCAGCTCAGGCACAGGACCCAAGGATTCAGAAGCTTAGGGCAGAATGTGAGTCAGGACTCAGAAAGGAGATGCAAATTCATAAAGATGGTACGCTTAGGTTGGGATCACGTCTATGTGTACCTAGTGGAGATATCAGACAGGAAGTTATGACAGAAGCTCACAGTTCTCAGTATTCTATACATCCTGGAGGGACCAAGATGTACCAAGATATCAAGCAGCACTTCTGGTGGAACGGGATGAAGAGGGAGATAGCTAGGTTTGTTTCCCGTTGCTTGATATGTCAGCAAGTAAAGGCAGAACAGCAGAGGCCAGCTGGATTATTACAACCGCTTCCCATCCCGGAATGGAAATGGAAGCATATTATAATGGACTTTGTGACCGGTTTACCGAGATCACCAAGTGGTAAGGATGCTATTTGGGTGATAGTAGATCGGCTTACGAAGGTAGCACACTTTCTTCCTTTCAGAGTAGGACAATATACAGAAAAGTTGGCAGAGTTATACATGCAACAGATAGTCAGGCAGCATGGAGTCCCTGTCAGTATTGTGTCAGACAGAGATACCCGTTTCACATCGCATTTCTGGAAGAGCTTGTATCATAGTCTGGGTACCAAGTTAAGATTTAGCACGACTTACCATCCGCAGACGGACGGGCAATCAGAAAGGGCAATTCAGACTTTGGAAGATATGTTGCTAGCTTGCACTCTGGATTTTGGAGGATCTTGGGAAAGCCACCTGCACTTAGTTGAGTTTTCTTACAACAACAGTTACCAAGCCAGTATCCAGATGGCGCCATTTGAAGCATTATATGGTAAGAAGTGTAGGTCGCCACTAGCATGGGATGATATCGGGAATAGGAAGATGTTAGGCCCGGAAATAATTATTCAGACAGTTGAAGTGATTAAAGGAATTAGAGAGTGACTTCGTGTTGCGCAGGATCGACATCGTCATTGGGCGGACCAGCATCGTAGGCCGCTAGAGTTTTCTGTTGGGGACCACGTGTTCTTGCGGATCTCATCTACCCGTGGGGTCATTAGATTTGGCGTTCGCGGAAAGTTGAGCCCACGATACGTAGAACCATTTGTTATTCTTGATAGGGTAGGCATTGTTCCTTATCGTTTGTCCCTTCCACCTTCGTTACGAGAGGTGTATGACGTGTTTCATGTATCTCAATTACGAAGGTATGTATCGGACCCCAGCCATATCCTCGATCATTCAGAACTGGTTGTTGGTACCAACCTGTCTTACGAGGAACAGCCTGTGTCCATCTTGGACCGAAGAGAGAAGATACTCAAGAACCGAACAATTAACCTTGTCCGGGTTGCTTGGGGTCATCACTCTTTGGGAGAGTCAACGTGGGAACGTGAGGATGATATCCGATCACGGTATCCACATCTGTTTAACTCACAAGGTATATCTTTTTCTGTGTACCTTGATTGTCTTGATTCCTCATGCTTATCACCTTATGGGTAGAATTGCTTAATACCGTAGATTGTTAAATATAGATATGTTACTTGCTATGGACATTGTAAAATGATTACTTGATTGAATTGCTTGTACCTAGATTAGTTTAGTTTTGATATTCCTATCCTGCTTGGATTTGAAATTCCGAGGACGAAATTTTTCTAAGGAGGGTAGAGATGTCACTCCCCGTTCCTAAAATGCGTATTTTTTATACATGTACAACTCATGTGTATTTATTTAGTATTTATCATGTATTTATTTAATAGTTATCATGTGTTATCCTGTATTTAATTTCTTTTAATTCATGTTAATTTATTTTCTGCAATTATATTTCTGTAATTTTATTTCTGCACTTTATTTCATGCTTTTATTCTCTGCTTTAGCTAGGCTTTGGGTTCGGGTTGGCCTTGGTTGGATCCCCTACAACCCGACCCATTGGACCCGGCCCATTAGCTCCCACCTACCACCCCTTCCATATTTAAAGCCACCCTCTCCATTCTCTCTCCTTATTACTCATTCTCACCATTACTCCTTTTCTTCTTCTTTATTACTCTCTCCACCTACCAAACCTATAGGCAAGTACATCTTGTTTCTTCATGAGGACCCATTTTTATGGCTCCATTCTCTTTCCCTCGTGATTCTAAGAGAGTTTAGAACTTGACATTTTTTATTTCGAAGTCTTAATCTTTGTAGATCTAGATATGAGTTATTTTCAGATTTTGGGGGTTTTGATCTATTAAACTTCTGTGTTTTCAAGTTGTGATGGTTCCATGTTGTAGAGGATTTCATTCTACCCAATTTTAACCTTTGCAAAGTTGGATTCGGACTTATTTTGACCAAGTTATGGACTTTTGAAACTTTAGGGTGCAACTATGGAGTTCTTGTTGTTTGGAGAAGACAGTGAGCAGTGTATGCTTGCTTTTTAGCCTACGTCACTGAGCTGTGCGCGCTCTTTAGCGCAGCGCAGTATGGAGTCCATATGCTGCCTTTTTAGGTAGCGTGTGTCTTGCATATGCTGCCTTTTTAGGTAGCGTGTGTCTTGCATACGCTACCTTTTGGGAGCGTATGACATGCATACGCTGACTTGGATGGTCAGGAGTCGTATGGAGTTCATACGCTACCTTTTGGGAGCGTATGACATGCATACGCTGACTTGGATGGTCAGGAGTCGTATGGAGTTCATACTCTACCTTTTGGGAGCGTATGACATGCATACGCTGACTTTGATGGTCAGGAGTCGTATGGAGTTCATACGCTACCTTTTGGGAGCGTATGACATGCATACGCTGACTTGGATGGTCAGGAGTCGTATGGAGTTCATACGCTACCTTTTGGGAGCATATGACATGCATACGCTGACTTGGATGGTCAGGAGTCGTATAGAGTTCATACGCTACCTTTTGGGAGCGTATGACTTACATACGCTGACTTGGATGGTCAGGAGTCGTATGGAGTTCATACGGTGCCTTTTGGAAGCGTATGACTTGCGTACGCTGGCTTGGATAGAGAGGAGTCGTATGGAGTCCATACGCTAGCTTGACCTGAGCGTACGCTGGCTTGAGCGTAGCTTGACCTGAGCGTACGCTGACATGAGCGTAGGCTGACATGAGAGTAGCCTGCTTACCCTGGATCTTCTATAGCCCTGTATATTGATATCTTATTAGATGTTTAACGTCCATTTTATATCCTTACGCCTTTTTGCATAAACTTGATATAATCATGATATGTTGATATTTCTGTTAAATATAGATTATTACGTGGGATGTACCATGTGTCGTGAATTGAGCTATAGATACCCCGATTGACTGGAATTAAACCCTGAGAGTCGTAGACTCGACTCCACTGAATAATGTTTGACTTTCATGCCTTGTCACCATTGATGATAATGGTTATCTTGACTAAAATTGATCATGCGTTCCTAGTTGGAACTAAGAGACTGGCTAGTCGTCTTATTGAATGAAATGAATGAGACACGTTCATGTAATGAACTATTGTACTCGATTAGCCAATCCCGAATATTGGCATACAGGCACATGCAGGCTTCAAATTATTTATTTATTTAGTTATTTATCTATCTTACAAAAACAGCATGTGTACTTTATGGTCAAGGCATGATTACTCCGTGGTCAGATTTGATTATTGCATCACGCTATGTAAAACCTACAACCTAGCCGCACGGGTATCGTTGTAGAGTTGCGCATATCGTACCCCGTACGAAAGTACTCATTTGAATGACCATGATCCACGGCATGGAACTTCACTCAACGTAGAGACTATTAAGTTAAATAAAATAATGATGGCATGGAGAGAATGGATTCCCGAGTTCTTACATGGCAGCCCCCTTGGGACTATTAAGTGTCCGACGGGCCGGCTGGTTCCTACAGATACTGTAAATCTGTCACACGGGCAGGGAACAGTATCTGCTTATATTATTGTACATGCTATATTAACGGCGGGCGTCCCGCTGGGACTCGTCTAACTACATGATTGGCGCAATTGATTGATTGGATAGACTAGCCTTGCTTGCACATAGTAAGAACTGAGGAATCCCTATTGCATAAATTCTAGGATAACTTGGGACTCACAATAGCAAGCCGTAGTAGTTGATTGGCCGTTCAAGATGATTTGTTTGTGTACTGTACCTACTCTGTTACTTAACTGGGATGATCAGAATGTCAGGACATGACGGGCCAACTTCTGTCCTTATTTGGTTGGGAGGTTGGTTCGAAGTGTCGTGATGTTATGTGAATCCTAGTAGCAAGCAGAGATCTATTTATTATATTTCATATTACTGGTTTTAGTTCTCATGTCGTGCTTCCTTGTGGTACTTGCTATTAGAGGTCTAACCTCTCTGGTTTTGCATGGCCAGATTTAGAGCCGGTTCCCGAGGACTCAGCTTACTTCTACCTCCAAGATGGTCAACACTAGAGGGATGATCGCAGGAGGACTCGAGTGGGTTTCTTACTTCCCCGCTCGTTTTGTTATCTACTTTATACTTTGCCGTTTGGCACCGACATGTTAGTCGGATCGTCTCGTACTTACTTATTACATAATTGTAACTAAAGTCAGGCTGCAGCTGATAACAATTGTGTATACTTTTGCTACATCAATCTGGCTATGTTTTGTAAAGCCAGATATCAAGAACATTTTGACAGAGCGTTTGGGACGCCTTACTGCTTTATCTTACATGTTCTCCATTACTGTTTCTTGTTTGAATGATTGAGACAATAGATGTGAAGTGACCATAGTAAGACTTTCATGTAGTATGCACCCCCTTGTCTTTTAGACAGCATTGATCGTATTATACGGTATTCATCTACCCGTAATACGTAGCTGGCTGAGTCATTCCCCCGCTCTCCAGTATTCTGGTTCTGGGGCGTGACAAACCCTCTCCTCTGTTCCAACCATACCTGTTGCCCCCGCAACAGGTTCTTGCAATTCTGTTGGACCCTCGGCATCCAAGGCCGACGCTGTGGCCTTCATCTTCTCGGAAGTTGCTGCATCCTCAGCTTCCCTTCTGACATAATCCCGGGATATTGGAATCTCTACAACTACATCCTCGGGATTCTCCTCCATGGGAGACATCATAGTTGGCGGAATACGCACTTCAGACGAGCCTGCCATCTCCTTTGGCCTGCTCCCACCAGATTTTGGAGTGCGGGGCTTTCTTTTCAGCGGCTCCTACAAAAAAGGGAGAAGCATTGATTACATAAGAAGCTGAACTTGAAACCAGACCTTACGTGACACCTTACCTCTGCAGATGCTGAGTCCGAGGACACCGTCGGTGACGATGCCTTCTTCTGCTTCTTCGATGCAGGAGAGTCTTCCTTTGTATCTGCACGCCTTTTCGTTGGATCGACCGAGGGTTTTGCCTGACCCCCGGTAGATACGGTGGGAGCGCCTCGATAACCCGACTCGGGCGGACGGTACGATCGACCCTTCGCCAAAGTGTCTGCACCCGCCGTTAAATAGATGCCTGCAATAAAACTGGTCTCCCTATCATATCCGGCGGGCGCGGCAGCCATAGCACAGTAAAATCTGGCGGCAGAGTAAAGAATCGGCGGACGCGGATTCTGGACAGGGAGCGTAAAGCAGGCTCCGGTACATCCGGCATTATAGTAATGCCAAGCTTGTGCACCATCCAGCAAACTTCCAGCGTACCCCAAGGTGATACTGCGATTATCCAACATCAATTGAGTGTACCCAAATTGCCTTACAAAGCGGCTCGATAAATACGGTTCCAGGTAACACTGGTTCCTGTTCCGATATACCAAATGGGACGGCCGGATACTTTGCAACCAGCAAAATCCCCATGGAGACAGAGTGGTGGCATCTTCACCCGAGTCCATCAGATCTTCGTTGGCCTCAAAATCCGAAAAGACAGGACCAACTTTGGCGATCTCCCATCCCTGAAGGTGGGATAAAACTTTCCTACAAATAGGAACACCAGTGTGCGACCAGTTCCTCCGGTGGAAACGCCGGAGGAATGCATCTCCGGACCTGTGGTCTTCTTCCGAACCCGGGCTCATCACATTGGGATGGTGTAAAATTAACCACCCCATCAAATAATGAAACGGCAGTTCGGCACGCGGGAAGTTGTTGTTTTTGCCTCGCTCATGAACGACATCTCTCGCAAACTCTCGTAGACCCCGCAGCAGGTTACACACCATTGCGGGGAGTAAAGCTAAAGGACGGTCGAAGGCCAACTTAACAGCCGGTAGAATTAAGTTCCGGGTCACCCTCTCTACAGAGCCAGACCCGCCCGAGAAGACATAGTCCCGGAGCCAAACCATAAGGTACGCGACTAATACTGCTTTTGGCGACATCCGATAGGTGAGATGCCAAAAACAGCTATAAGAGCGTTCGTCCGACTGCTGGTCCTCGTTCTCCCACGGATTCTTCTCGCCTAACCTGCTCATTTCGGAAAGCACCTCGTTACGAGAAAGTGCCGGCGGAGTAGAAAAATGGGAAGGATCCTCTTTGTCCTGCCTAAAGATGTAATCTCTCCAAGCAGTCACATGAGGCTGTGTCCCGCCCCTATCCTTCTTCTGCATATAGTAGTGGTGACTCGCTACTTCTTTGAAGACAGCCATCATCTAATCAGCTTTGTCCCCCAAGACCTGGAATTCTTCATTGGTCGGGAAGTACTCCTCGTAAGGTTCCGATCCCCAGGGGAGTTTTGATACCTCGTACATCTCATGAAGCGCGAGCCCCAGCTCACCCACTGGAGTGAAGAAGGTCCCAGTATGGGTATCAAACATCTCCAAAAGCGCAAGGAACATGTGCCTGTTAATTTCTACACCTGCCTGAGTGGCACGGATCGCGGCGGTCAGCCCAATCTCTTGGAGCTCAGTTTGAAACCGCGACAGGATCCAGTGTGTCAGTTTGTCCCATTTTGGAACATAATGACACCAACCCTCTACCCGAAACTCTCCCTTGGGGTATAATTGTTCCATCAACAACATGCGACGAGCAAAAGTCGAGGCACCCAAGGCAAAAGTATTGACGGGAACATCACTATAAATACTCCCAGGACGAAGAGTCCGCCAGGTGAAAGAGGTACCAGCTCGCGAGGCGGCCAGTGTATCCTTCTGATCTGAAGAAGAATCAATTCTGATGATGCCTGCTACCGCTCCCCCCTGAGATGGAGTAATGTCCCAGAACATTCTCCTCTTGGAAGCAAGACGACAGAAAGCTAACAAAGGCCACTGACGTTCGAGCTGCCTGACGGTCATATGCACACCCTTGGCTGTAAAGAACCAGTCTTCATTGACCTTCAGCACCTTGGCTTCAGTAGAAGAAAGGCGGTCTCCGAACAGGAATTCAGGCTTTAAGAAGGTCACTTTATCGGAAGTGGCAGATTTCAGAACGCCACGTTCCATCATCCGTTTGAGGAACCCGTGATGTTGTTCCCGAATTTGAGCCATTCTTTCGGGATGCTGATCCAGCATAATAGCCGCTTGAGCAGGGTTTATCACCTCTTTATCATAATCTACTCCCATCTGGCAGAGCACGGCGTCCAGGAGCACTTCGTTCAAGAGTGGGATAGTCATCGACACTGATAAAAATGCAAAGATATTAGAGACGACGCAAAGATCAGAGCTTCATTCTCGTCAAAAGCGCGTATCAAGCGCATCTGAAAAAGAAGCATCGGCGCATCATCAGGGTCTAAACCCATGCGCGTCAGCGGCAGAGCCTCGGCGCATCATCAGGGTCTAAACCCATGCGCGTCAGCGGTAGAGCCTCGGCGCATCATCAGGGTTTAAACCCATGCGCGTCAGCAGCAGAGCCTCGGCGCATCACCAGGGTATAAAACCCATGCGCGTCAGCAATTAAACCTCGGTGCATAATAAAAGCCTGAGCCTATGCACGTCGGCGGAAAAGATCTCAGTTCATCATCAGGACTCAAAGTCCACGTACGTTGGCAAATAAGAACGATAGAAGACAATAAGGCTCACCGACTACCGCCGGCCGAACTTCGACAGGCGGGCGAGGAATGTCACTCACGACAGCCTCTACAGGCTCCTTCTCTTTCCCCTTTCCTTTGCCGGCACCGCCGCGAGGATTCTTGGGAGCCATTCTCTCAAAGAGAAAGAAGTTAGGGTTTTGAAGAAGAACTCTAAAGGAGGCAAAGGCACAGAGCAGAAGAACTCTCTCTCTCTCTCTATCTCTCACCTATTTATAGGCCGTGGTCGCATGCGTGAACCGATGACGAGTGATCTCAGCCGTCGCCTCGGGTTCTGTGAAGAGATAACAGCAAATACAACCAAAAGATCATCATTAATCTTTTCGGTTACCAAGGCATCATCATATGCATTAACTGAGAGGAGCATGCGCCCGAACAGGCATGCGCATAACAACCAATGCGCCTTGATCGCCATGCTTCTTATTCAAAGTATTCCAAAACTTATTCAAAAGTTTTGAAAACTTTGAAGGGGGTCTTGTAGAAGCATGGAATTTTACAACCAGAAAGCCTATGCGCTAGACAATACATGCGCCAGAACTCGGACAGAACACTTCACAGCAAAGTCAATAAGTATAGACATTGGAAGAAAGACTTTTTATTTATATACAAAAGTCTATTACATGTCTAGAAAAGGTTGTACAAAGGAGAATTTCTACAAAGGAAAGATCCTAAGTCTACAGCCAGCGGCCACCATGCGCCTTCAGATAGGCGCAGCAGTCACTATGCGCCTCCAGATAGGCGCAGCAGTCACCATGCACCTCCAGATTGGCACAGCAGTCACCATGCACCGCCAGTGAGGCGCAGCAGATACCATGCGCCTCCAACCAGGCGCATCCCACCATCTCTTCAGCAGCTCAGTTATGTGCATCCAGCTCAGTTATGTGCATCCCTTCAGCAGCCCAGTTATGTGCCGCTCTTCCAGCCAGGCTCACCTGATAAGTGCTTCGAGTAAACAAAGCATTTAACCCTTTGGCTGGAACCAAGGAAGAGAAGAGCACCGCAAGTCTGTGGCCAGAGGAGGCTTCGAAAGAGCCTCCAAAGGCCAAGGAAGACCGTAATCGAAATACGGCTAAATGAGCAGCTTTCAACACAACCAGAGTGGGCGACACCCACTTTGAAGGAAGAGAGAGCCTAGCACCGCCATTCCGATCTACGGTCCTTCCAGAACAACGGAGACGAAGCCCGAACATTCCTATCTTTGGATGCAACAGGCACCTTTCGCATGCCTCAGAAGCCCTCGACTCCGTCTTTTGGATGTAACAGTCACCTTCAAGAGCATCAACGACGACATGGCGTCTCATCTTCACCCTCGGGAACACTTCGCCAACAGAATGCACCCGAGAACCCAAGATCATGATTGGAAGTACGTAAGAGAGTGAGAGGCCAACCTTCTCTCCATGCCACTATTTATAGGCCGGACAGATCAAACCCATGCGCCAAGTGGATGGCTCTCCGAATTCCGTGTAATGAACTCACATTAAATGGATGAACCGGCCGCATCATTAAAGATGTGTAGCATGCGCCGGCTGGACAGCACATCACACCCCTTCAAACACCAAGCGCCTCCCACAGATGCGCCCTGTACCGAGCGCATCACAGAGGATGTGCCTCCATACGTCTCCATACGCCTAGTGGAACGTCAACCAACGCGCCCACTCAGCTGTCCATCGAATGTCACCAACATTAAATGCTGAACTAACAGAGTTGGCAGCACGCCTCCCCAAGCCTGAACGGTTGACAGCTTTTGCAGAAAATGAAGCATCCACAACGTCAGCATCATCATGACTTTACTTCGATGGCTACTGTCACGTGGCCACTCGACCACCCGTATGCGCCTCCGCGGCCATGCTCCCAAACCCGCATGCACCTCAAAAGCCATGCGCCTCAGACCCTTCACTGATCCCTAAAGACAGAAGAAGAGTCTCCAGCTGAAGCTTTGCATGCGCCTCAAAAGCCATGCGCCCCAGACTGATCTCTGATCCCGAAAGACAGAAGGAAAGTCGCTCGTATGTGCCTCAAAAGCCATGCGCCCAAAACGGCTCATGACTCCTAAAGGTCACGAGCCAAAATCTCATCATGCACCCAATCCAAGGCGCATCCCACCAAATCATCCCTCCATCAGATCCGAGATCTCCGAGCCATGAGTCGACGACACGTGTCCTTTGACTCAACTCATCCAAGATTTCAGCAACAGAAAGATCTTCTCCTTTGCTACGTGCCGGCTCACAACAGCAGTATGAAGAATTCAACCCCTCGAGTAGGGCGCATCATCCATGCGCCTCCATCAACAATCTCCACGTGGCGTCCCCACGTACCGGCGCATCCTACATATGCGCGCATGAGCAGCCAACCTGCCCAGCTTTAAATAGAGGGATAATTTCCTTCTTACGGACCTACACAGAGGGGACATCACATAGAATCCACAGAGAATCACCAGAGAGACAGAGACAGACACTCAACGTCTTCCTCCTCTCGGCAAGCTCCAGCACCCAGAGCAATCTACACCTTCAGAGAACCGATAACCGTCGTCAGCCCGTCAACGGAGTCAACGCATTACCACTCGCTCCATTGTCACTAGGGACCCAGATTAAACAAAAGTGTACTCCTAGGACTACATCTAAGTCCTATATTGTAACACTGTTCTGTTTGTGTTAAAGTTTTCAATCAAACAATTTTAATGGCAAACAAATTTCGGATATACCATTGAGTTCGTAATGTCATTCTGGACTCGTTGACATATAATTTGCTGAGTTTTGAAAACATTTGCTCCGGCACGCATTTCGGTGCAAACCGGATACCAAGTGTCCGCGTCAACGTATCATTTTGAGATCGGCACATCGGAATCCTATTTCGGACATACCGTTGGGTTCGTATCATCATTCTGGATTCGTGAACATATAATTTGCTAGATTTTGTAGACTTCTATTTTGACACGTTTTTCGGTGCAAAGTGTGTCCAACGGCATACATCATTTTGGTCCGAAATTATCATTTTGCCCCTGTGTCTAAATTGGACTTATGGGTAGGCTATCTTAGCTAATTTGACCATTCTGGACACATTGGTAATATTTATTTTATCATCCGACAACATCTGTAGATTTTGATTATGTATTATCCTTAATTTGTAATTAATTATTTTTTCAAAAATTGTTACTTTCTGTTTTTGAATTTTTATATATATTTTAATTTCTATAAAAATTGGGAAAAATTGTACTAAATACTATGTTAATTTAGCTAATTTATTATAATTTTCTCAGCATTTAATAAGTACTTTTGGTATTTTATAAAAATAGGAAAACAGAACTCATTTTCAGGATACATGTGTTTGATGATTTTTAATAAATATTTATGAAGGTTTATAAATTCCAAAAAAATTAGTATAAATTTCTATAATTAACAAGGATCATTTTGGTACTTTATTTTATATATATTTAAGCTTTTGTCTATCTCAAAAATTGTTGGAGCGTAGGGTACAGTTTGATTTAATTATTGCGTAGTTACGACTTTCAATGTTTTGTGTTGTTTTGAGTTATAGTCGTATTGGACCTCACCCCGCACTAGTGCAAAGACCCTAGAAAATTAGTTTGGATATAGTGTCACTCCACATTAGACTTTTATGCTAGGTCCCCACTTAGTTAGTGTCCAGTTAGGAGTCGTGTCTCACCACTAGTGTATTATTGAACATAGCTTAGAACTGAGTTTATATATCATTATTGATAGGATACCGGACATCTATATTTTCATACTAGTATTCTTGCTTTACTCGAGGCAAGTACATCTATAAACTCATTTACTGTCTTTTAATGCTAGAACATGTATTAACCGAGGTAGCAAGTTAAATCTTCACATGTTACATTAATTTAGTCCCTACCATGCTTAGGACAATTATCATATCTTCACATGCTTCTTACTGGTTTCCCGTACATGTTTCACTATGCTTATATCTGCTCCGAGTATTCACATATTTTACTGCTATCAGTACCTACCATGCTTTATACCGATCTCAGTAGCTCTTACATGTTAGAACCTGGGTTATGGGGAAACTGATAGTAGAGTACGTGATCATGTCCCCTTTATTGTACCGAGCAAAGTTTCATTTTATATGTTACTGCGCTGTAGGCCATTATCCCGCATTTCTGTACAGAGGTGCACCTATGCTTGTACACTTGTACGTATGTACATTTCATTTACATGTGTCCCTGTACATTGTACACCTATTGACGATCACGTACCTGCTACAGTTTTAAACATTACATGTACATCTGTCTCTATGACATATGTATCCTTGCCATAATAGATTATGAGATACACCATGATTCCAGATATGCCATATTCCCTATGTTACTATGATACTGTGATCCCAGTTGTACCATGAGGCCATGTTTTCCAGTATTTCCTATTTTATAGACTTATCACACCATGTTTCTTGTTGTACATCTCTTTCATTATATGTTCAGTACTTTAGTTGTAGAGGTTGTACTTGCTCCCGTCCTGACGGGATAACGTTGTAGGTATACTTTTCGAGAAGTAATGCTATGTGATTCATATTATGGCACTGATTTTGAGGACCTGGCCTTAGCTCCAGAAGAGGCCCCAGCGGGGAACCTTGCTTAGTTATTTTCATGTGTTTTAAGACTTAGATTTTGGTCTGTACTTATATTTGGTTACTGGACTTTGTCTCCAGTTAGATACTTTGGAAGTAGTGTATTATTAAGTCTGTACTTGTTTACCTTCGCTTATAGATGCTGTGTTGTGATGAACATTTAAATGTGATTTTAGAACTGTTAGTAGCTTAGATCCTTTATTGTCTATTCTTAGAACAGCTTACTACGCTTTAGCAAGCGTAGGCTGGACATTGCTCGACCCGGCCCAACAATTTGGGTAACGGGTCGTGACACCCTCGCCTCCTACTTTTGCTTGAACAAGTACCATGCGGCGTCGTAACTGGCAATCGTAGAGGCTCGCCACACACAATTCCAATCATTGTAGAATTCGTCAAAAATTTGCATGTCGATTTTACCATCCTCCTTCCGAAACTTCAACTTACATTGGGCTTGAATATTACGATTGACATGCCAAGTGCATAGCAATGTATCCGCTTGAGGAAAAACAATACGAATAGCAATAACTAGGGCATACTCTCTGTCGGTAACAAATACTGATGGCTCTGTATGACCAGTGTAAAGTGTTTTCAGTTTCTCCAACGCCCATGTGTAGTCTTTAAGTTTCTCACTCTTCATGAAGCAAAATGCCACTGGAAATGTTTTCCAAGTAGAGGTGAACCCGACAACATAAAAGAGAGGCATCTTGAACTTATTGGTCTTGTACGTGCAATCAAGGACTAACACGTCGGCAAAAGACCGGGCCAAACTTGTGTAATCGGGATGAGCCCAAAAGATTGAAATTACTTCATTACTCTGGGGATGTCTTCTATGGAACTCAACATAATGATTATCGGTAAGCAACTTGAGCACTTCTTGCATCGCCATTCTTGATTTCGTCCGGACAGCGTTTGAAGAAGATAGGGCGTTGTATATTGACTTCATTGTAGACTTGTTCTTCTCATCTTCATGTCGTATGGAATATATTTGTCTCGGTGCAACTCCGGAGGTGGACAAGTCTTCGACTATCTTCTTCTCCGTATGGTTCAACCGTCCGACATACGGATGACCCAATAGTGTCTCGACAATCTCATGGTTGTGGGTTTCATTGTTCACTTCTACTTCCATTTCCCTTCTTCTTCGTTTCTAATATGTATCGTGAATGGACAACCATATTTTCTCGTTCCAATATTTTTTCTTGGAACTTTACTTTGGATAACTGTGTTTTTCTTGTGCGTTCTGAACACACCACCTCTTTCACAGCCAACCACCACAGTTTGTTGTCCCGGTCGATTTCGGGCCGATCTGGATATCACTAGTACTATGTTGTTTTCCCGTCCAACTTCTCGATACCAATGTACCGCACCCTCGCTTGATTCAAAACAAAGATCGGTCCAGAATAAATGGGCTACATTGACTACAATTGGAGCCGGTACCACAAAATCGGAAGATCTCAAGTCCTACAATAGAACTTAAAAGTTAGTACAATTAGACAACATCATAAAGCAAATAAGTTTCATAGATTAGGACCGTACATAAGATTGGTGTCCATAAATAGCAAATTGTGTTAATAACAAGTCCGTCTTATGTACAGCAATTGGTGTCCATAAATATCAAACACCTTTACTAAATGTATTGACTAAAACTTTGCATTCAGGTATAACAAATTAGGACTGCCAGAGAGGTGGCAGTCCTTCACATAAGAAGGACTTCCAGGACCCTGGCAGTCCTACACATATGTAGGACTGCCAGGGTCGGACTGCCATCTCTTTTGCAGTCCTAGTCTATGATCGAGACTGTCAGGGTGTTGGCAGTCCTTTGTGTCACAACACGAATTTTAACCCGATGAAAAGTTAAAATTTAGTTACCAAGAGGGCTTCCGATGCATCAAAGTGGTCTTCGGACGTGGCGGGAACGTGTTCTTCGGACGTGACGGAAACATTTGATGATCTCGGTTATTCCATGTTCAATATTTTTCTACATTAAACACATAATTCAACATTTATATGTGAAATTCATGTTTAAAACATTAAACATATATTAATTCTTTGACTTACCAATAAATGGGAGAAGTCAATGACCTAGAGTTGAGGGAGAGAACAATTTGGAAAAAATGTAGGGAAAAAAAAGAGTTGGGGTTAAATTTTTTGACCTAGAGTTGAGGGAGAGAAGAAAAGAGTTGAGGGAGAAAAGAAAAGAGAAGAGGGAGAGAGAAAATGAAAATAAAAGTTGGTATTTATACCTTTGATTGGGCTAGTCCCAAGTAAAAAAATTTGATGGCAAACTTGTAATATTTTAGAAGTTTTTTGGGCTAGCCCCTAGCAAAAAGGGTGGTGCCCTTAGAAAAAAACCAATAAGAAAGCCTACAATTTTGTGTCTGGAGAGGTTATAATCTGCACAAACAGAAGAAACAAATTTAAAGGATTAGAAATTGTAATATGGAATATGAAAGAATTTTCATCTAGGACGAAGGTATTAAGAAACCTTTTTCACTCTAAAAACAAAAAATAAAATAAAAGTCATTTAAAATAATAATAGTATATATGCATGTGCGTTGCACATAATTTATGCTACTTGAAAAGAGCAAATAATAGTAGTATATTATTATTAGGAAGAGTAAAAGTCATCCACATTAATTAGTCTAAACTTATTATTATATTGTTATTATTATATTATTTTATACATACATGTAAGGTTATTTAGAAAGTTCAAAAGACCTCTCGTAATTACTTAGTTACTCCTATTAACTTTAAGTAATATTTTTAATTAGTAAATATAAGTAAGAGTATTTTTGGAAAGAAAACTTACACGGTGAAGTCCAACTTTTAGCATTATATAGTAGTATAGATTATTATATTATTTTATACATGCATGTAAGATTATTTAGAAAGTCCAAAAAGACATCTCTAGTAATTACTTAGTTATCCCTATTAAATTTAAGTAATATTTTTAATTGGTAAATATAAGCAGGGGCGGATCCAAAGGTGGGTTGGGGTGGGCTCCAGCCCACCCCAAAAAAATTACATTTTTTTTCATATAATTTTTTTTATATATAAATTTATCTACTTCCAGCCCATCCAAAATTTTGGTAGCCCACTCCAGCTATAGTTTCTGAATCCGCCCATGAATATAAGCAAGAATATTTTTGGAAAGAAAACTTCCACGATGAAATCCAACTTTTGGTATTATATAATAGTATAGATAAGCCATGAAAGTTAAGCAACCTTAGAATTAGAGGGTGATAGTGAGAAAGAAGAAAAGGCAAGAAAAGAGAGAAGTTATCCGGATAATTATTCCAATATCACGTCCTAAATAACTATTTTTATATTATTTTTATTAAATTTGTTTATCTATACTAATATCTAACTTGAAGTATCACTAATTTTTTTTTAGTGTAACACTTTCTTGCCTCGAAATGTTATTACTTATGGAAAACCGTTTACTTGCCCACTCATTCCAATTTCATACTAATCTAAAACCGTCGTAGCCCTTTTGATGGTTTTTTTTTTTAGAGATTGATGTTTTTTTTTTTTGTTATTATTTTCTTGTCAAGATTAGAGGAACACTATGTACGAATTTAATGGAGGACTGGCGGAGGTCATGAGAATGTAGTTTTGTTATGTTTTATGGTTTCATCGATCGCCCATGTCACTGATAGGTTCGTCAGATGCTGCAGTATCATGGGCCACCTATTATTGAGGTAGGGGTAAAATTTTGATACATAAAGGGTAATTAAAGTTTTGATATCCCCTATGTATGACAGGTGGACCCCTTTTAAAATTTATGTATATATTTATATGTACACGTTTTACAAAGAGAGAGGGGACCCACCTGTCATACATACATATGGAGTATCAAAACTTTGATACCTCCTTCTGTATCAAAGTTTTCTACTTGAGGTAGGGGTGGTGTAACACCCAGTTTTCCAGATGAGGGTATTTTTGAAATTTTGTATTTATAATTTTATTTCATATTATGATTTTTAGTGATTTTTAATGATTTTTATTAGAATTTATTTTGGGCCTGTAGTTGACTTTGACTAGTATTGACTAGAAGATTAACCTAGTGACTAACCTAGGTTAAGACCCCTTGGTTAGGTTAAGTAAACTTGGTTTGACCTAATTTAGTGAAGTTTAAGTCATTGGAACTTGTTTGGAGAGATTTGGAGTCGATTTGGCCAATATGGCTTATGACTTCATAAGTAATGATTAATGACTTAGGACTTGGCCCATGGCCCATAACTAGAAGCCCTAACCCTAACTAAACCCTAAATGACCAGCCACATAGGGATCCCCACCATATTTAAACACTTATTCATTAGGGTTGCCTCTTTTTATCATTCCAACACTTGGAGAAAAGAGAGGTATTCTTCCCCCTTCCAAAAATTTCCATTTATTCATTTGATCTCCTTTTTCATCCTAGTCTCTTGCATTATGTTCTAATTTCTGTATATTTTATGATTCTGGAGGTTAATCTCAGCTTTGGGCTCATTTGGAGCATTTGGCCATCAAGAAGAATACCCCACATTTGGAGCTTTTCTGTACAATTTGCACCTATAGGTAAAACTCCTTAAATTGATTTAAATTGTTGTTTTTTTTTGCATTTAGGGCTAGATCTAGGAGTCCCCTAGCTGTCCCTGGAATTTGGGCACAATTCGTGTCGGTTTCGTGTCCGTATCGGACACGTATCCATTTGATAGGCTAGGGGTTCGATAGAATGCCCCTTAGGAATTTATTTTCGATTTTTGAAAATGTAATTACATGGATTGATAGATCTTGGTATGAACATTAAATTTTGTGAAGAGTGTTAGGTATTTTGGTGTCTTGTTGTGTCGGATTCTCGAGTTGGACACGCTGTGCACGCACGTACAAAGTGTCCTGCATCACGGGCTGAATATCTCCCGACACAGAACACGTGGACACGCCAATTTGGGTGAGCATGATGGGGCAATGTCTGCCACCATCCTCCCAAAATTTGGGGCCATATGATGCAGTGTGCGAGGAGTTCTCCTCCTCGCACTGGCCGCACTGGCCGCGCGGGCGCGCTGTGCACGCATGGAAATTGCCCACTGATACGCACGCTTAACTACGACACAGCGACACTTGGACACGGGGCAGGGTGTTCAGTCCCTAGCCCTATGTTCCCTCGACACGAGTGCAAGAGCACGTGGTGCCTCGAGCACTGTGTCGAGCCCACGAGGGCTTGACATGGCTGCACGAGGAGTAGATTTCCTGTTTTTTGAGGCTGTTCGAAATTATATTTCTAGACACGATGTGTCCACTTGGTTGGACACAAATACTCCTGGGACACGTGCACATGTGTATGATGTTTTACCAACTGTTTATTTTGCATTTTAACAAGTTTTTATGGATTGAATTGGGAATTCCCGTTTTCACTGATACCATGTTTAATTTTCGAAATCCTGAACTGTGATTTCAGTCTAAATTGATTTTTATGATGTTCTAATTGCCATATTGTTTCACACATGTATAATAGGACTTGCTAGATGGGTGTTACCTGTTAGTTTTGGTTTTTGCACTTGATTATGGGATTTTTGATAGGTGGAATGATATGAATGTTGACTGTTACTGATTTTCAGTCTTTTAAATTCTGAATTGCCAGGGGATTTATTCCTGAGAATCAATCTCCCTAAACACCCCCTGTTATGATGAACTGAACTGAGGCATCCTCATAACTTTCTTAAAAACTGTCATTTTCCTGAGTTTTTCATGTAATGAGTTCCTGAGATGATTTCAGGAATCACAAAACTTGAGCTATGTGTATACACAAATGTACAACACATATGGCCTTTGTCACGCCCCGACCCGGAATCACCCGAATCATCGTCCTCGCAGGGGGCGTGATGCCACACAAGCCTGGAGTTGCGCTCGTGCAAGGCAAGATGACAAGTTCTCAAATGGTTATCTTTTGATTTGATATTAACAACGAAAGGAAACAGAGTGTACGAAATAATTCTCTTTATTGATATCTGAAACTGAGATTACAATGGCTTTCGATAGCCTAACAATATATGCCAGATTGGCTACAACACTCAGGTTCTCTCTTGTCCACAAAGGATTTTACCGTTCCATACATCATGCCTTTTATATCTCGACCGCATCAATCCAGCTGCGTAGTCCGAGCGTCAATGCGATAGCACGCTTCAATGCGCTTCGGCATTCCAAGCCTTAACACGTTCAAGCAATGCTTCGCCGCGAGCAATCCATTCCCTGTACCCTGCATAAAGCTGGTGGGGGATCAGTACGTTCGTCCTCGCATGTACTGAAGCAAAGATCATCTTTCCAAACTGACATTTTAATCTTTATGTTGAATCATGCAACTTAGCTTATGATCTTGCTATGTTCTCCTTAGGGTCAATTTCATGGCATCTTCGAAAGCGTAAAGCATGTTATCATAGCAGCATGTTATCGAATTATATAGGCAAACAAACAAGCAATCTCGTGTTTGATTCGTGGCGCGACTTACCAAGTCAACGCACTCGCCCTTGCACTGACGCAAGGTGAATACGCCGTAACCCTTCCCTGTCATGTTATTGTGCATCTCTAAGCAGGATCTCCATGCGGGACGCATACGTGCCTACACTTTCAACCCATCGTTCCTTAACTATATGAAGGTCGTGGGCGTATCCGCGTCGGAATGGACTAAAGGAGTTTCTCTTTTATTATTCCTTACTTTCTTTTCTCTCCTTCTTTTCTCTCTCAAATCGAATTTGGGTAGCCCGGCGTTTCACGGATTGGGTTGCAATCCCAACAATCGAAACTTACCGCGTGCCTACCATCATTTACGGCTTCTCACATATACGACCGAGTGCTAATCGGACATTCGCAGATGTGCGCCTATCAAAGATTATCATCCCTCCTAGGCCAAACGGTTCCGGTGCCCCGTTGCGCCCGTTCGGAGGGAACGTTCCGTGCACGAAAGATACATCGCAATTATCTCAAGTCCATCCCATTCGACCATGCAACGCCCTTATCATTCAAGCAATTAACTTCAAACAACCAAACAGAGTCTTGAGTCCGAGACTCAGACTTATCATCTCGCATCTTTTTTGTTAACTTTCTGTGTTCTTACGTTTCGTACTTCGTTTCAATGATTCAATGGCATCGTACCTCAACTGTATGTTCGTCAACCGAACGACCCGAAGGTCTTGAACACCTTTCGAGGCACTATGTCATATCCGACAGTTCTGCCACATTTATGCCACAACTGTATTCTCTCGCAACGAAGCTATCTTTTATTATCCCGTGCATGTAGGCACGTTTCGACCGTATCCCAATGTTCTATAACTTAGCATTCAATGTTCGGGGCTTGCGCGCTAGGGCGCTCGCCTATTGTCTTTCAATGTTCTAGCCGTCTAACTCGTGCAGCAAAAACACGGTATGGTTCGTGCACTAAGGCACTCGCCGATTACAGTTATCCCATGTTCTTACGGCTTGTGCACCGAGGCGCTCGCCTATGCGATATTAAATGTCCCATAGCGATTCGTGCATATTGATGCACGTTTTATTTCAATTTTTCTAACTTAGTGTTCGACTCACACTATGATTCATCTCCAATCGGCCACGCCCGTGGCATCGATAAGTTAACTTAGCATACAATGATATATTTGACTTATCGAATGAAGGAGTAAAAAGAAGTCAATCCTCCCACCTTGAGTCGATACGCCTTCGTCGTTTCGCCGAGCCGATGCGGCTCGATTCCCTAACATTGTTGCACGGCCACTCTCCTGACTTAGCCATTTGAGTACTTCATGCTTCGTTGAGTTATACGCCCAATTCGCCTTAGCATGCCCAAGTCTTAGCCCATCGCAAGGCGACGATTTGATTTCGCGGACCCCTTACTAAATATTGCAAAAGATCGACCTCTAATATTTTTCCGGCAAAGTATAACCAGCACACGAAACCAACTAAAGTCAAGACTTGCATCGATTTGGACTTGCGCCTTGGTCGATTCGATTTCTTAGAATCTTCGAGCCGATTTAACGCACTCATCCTTCGGGGCAACGCGGCGCTTCGCATCGATTCATTCGATGCATTCTTTGGGACAAGGCAACTCTTCGCATCGTCTTAGTTCGATGCGTTGCTCGGGACAACTTAGCTCTCGTATCATTTTACATCGATATATTTTCTTGCGTCAACGTGACTCGTTGAGTCAACGCTTCAGCGTAATGCGCCGTGCGGAGCGGGGCATTACAGAATATACCACTCAAAACAAGGTTCGTCCTCGAACCAAAACCAACACTCCGACTAAGTGTTTTATAGATCGTTTCACGATCTCGCCCCACCAAATGTTGTTCGATTTCATAATATCTCGCAAGCTTTCCATTAACATTTCAAAGTCATCCCCGCAGCTCGATTTGAATTTTGTATACAACTCAATTTGGATCTATACCTATATTCAAGGCGTCCCGAAGATATATGTATTTCGACCAAGCCCAGTCGTAGCAAATTGGAACAAAGCTGACAGGTAAATTTCAATCCTATGCTTGCCATCTCGTACTCTCGATCGGACTTATACATAGTACTTGTTCTCGAAATTTCATTGCATAACACTACGCGATTCAAAATCGCCTTTCTTATTTCGTATGTTTCATATGGACTAACAACTCTATGCATCACGTCAAGCCGTCGTGCATCCGATCACAACGATCCTCCGCAACGCCTTGCGTTCGACGTCGCTACCCAACTTATTTCGGAAGTCTGGCTATGCACATACCTCGATACGATTCCTTTATCAACATTCGGAACTACGCCCGCTATGGACTTATCTAGCACCGTGCTTAACTTCTCCCGGCTCAAGTTTAAATTGACATTGCACAAAGGCCACAATCTATCCGACATGAAAGTTTACATCAAGGCGACGGTACAAAAGGCAATGATCGCCTTGACACGAAGGTCTTTACGATGTGCCTTACATTCGATTTCCTAACGAGTACGAATTCGCTAGCCAAATTTCCAACTTATCCATCTCGCAACATCGAATATAACTTTGATTCACGCAAGCTCAGTTGCAAGGTAAATCTGAACCTAACGACATGACTTATAGGTCATTCCCTTATCATTCTCTCTCGTGCATAGCACAACTCTCACAATCGCCTATCCGAATCACCAAGTTCGTTGGTGAATTTCGAGTTCTATCGTCGACCAACATAACCATTCAAGCATTCATCCGACGAATACTCAAAATCCATCTATATCATTCCCAATCGAAAGTTGTTCCAACAATTCTCGATCGCCTAGACTTACTGTCAATATGCACCGCGTTATATTTGTTATCGGTGCAATCTCATATACGATATCGCATGGGTCATCTTACGGTCTGCAGCATTCAATTTGATTTGGCGGTCAAGTCTTCTAGGGTCAGCTGCCCCGAAGCTACGCTCGATAATTGTGGATCATCACCGAAGGACAGTTTTACTACGAACCATGCTATATCTTATTTCGGAGCCAAATCACGTTCCGACAATTCTATGCGACTACCCAATTTCGGACAAAACCATTTATATCGGCACAACTGATGCGCAACTATCCTCCGAGTCAAGTCATGCACTACCGTCGATGATTCCGTAATTTATGAAACATCTACTCGCATCGAGTTCGAGTCTATCTTATTTGCGGGTCGACACACGAGATGCTATACGCATCGAGCAATCGTCGATGACTTATAGTCTCGTCTTTGATCAATCACAAAATTTATGATCAACCAAGTTCGTTCATTCTCGTATCCTTACTTACAAAATTTTGATAGCGCAAGGCGCACTCTATTTTGTATTCTCACATCATGCTTACGTTTCCTTGCATATCGATCTTGATAGTTCATATCAATTTCGATAGTAAGAGGGTCGACTTCGAATCCGTTTCAACGTCAACTTAACTCGTATCGAATACATCCAAGTTTGCAACAAACTTTTTCACACGCATCCACTCGTTCTCTAATTCGCCGTATCCCGCTATACTTTGAACGCGTAACTGAGTTACCGATTATCCAACATCGAACCCTCGAGTTATACGATCACGCCCTCTAAGTTTCGCGTGTTTCCCAGTCGTACTCAAATGAGTGTCGCCGTAGCGTAACCAACTATTTCTTAGGCACGATTACTCACGTCAACCAACTTTCTTACCGAAGTCGCACATCGTGCGATTCAATTTTAATGTTTGCATCGCCTAACATTTCCATCGAGATCGCAAGTCGTGCGATTCGATTCGTCTCGCCCAACATTTCTACCGAGATCGCAAGTCGTGCGACTCATTTGTAAGCTCGAGTATTCCTTTCCCGTCGATCCGATTATTGCGTCAAGGCATAATCGTTTCGCTAGTCTCGGTCGTCCGACCGACTTATCATTCTCGTCCGACGTATCGTTCATTGATACGAGTCTTCCCTTATCGTCCCAACCGAATTTCGAAGAACACTTGCATCAACATACCGTTATACAAATTTTCAATCGAGTCTCGGTACTCCCCCGTCCGTTACGGACAAACTTTTCGCAATTCTCACAACATGTCGATGCAATTCATTGCACAAGTGATATACCATATACCACTCAAAATCGAGTCATTCATCGCCTACGTGGTATGACATATACCACTCGGAATCAAGCCATTTCCCTCGTACTATACTCAGTATAACCCGACAATCTCTTCCGACTCACGATTTTCGCAGTGATCGTGCTTGATCACAACCGTAACTTTGATTCTATCAAAATCCGACACAACTCGGTCAATGTTCTCGTTTGCCAACATAAGTTTGGTGTGCAACCGAACGATTCGTTCTATCGATTTATGAATTCAATTATTTCCTTACGTTGTATCTCGTGCAACAATTTATCTGATATGCGTCACACCCCGTGTAACAAATTTTACTTTCGATACGCATTGCACATCGTGCTACGATTTATTTCCGACACTTTTATTTCACTTTGTACAACGATTCATTTCAATTTCCTTTGCACTTCGTGCAATGATTAATTTGATATGCGTTACACCACGTGCAGTAATTTTTACTTTCAATACGCGTTGCACATCATGCAACGATCATTTCCGACATTTACCGCACCTCGTGCAACGAATTACTCTCGACTTTCCAAGTCAATGCACAATCCGTTTTAACACATTCGGTATTGGCTTATCACTTCTCACTTTCTTTTTAACACATATTCACATTAACTCGCTGCACTTCGTGCATCATTTTATTTCTTATTCAACATGTTACATTGCAACAGTATCTCAAATCGTATCTCACAATTTGTTACGCTTGCAGCAACTAACATTTTTACGACTCGTTGCATTCAATGCAATATACCCTTCGCGACTTTCTTAGCAGACATCATAAAATTTCCAAAACACATGCGGCAAAATTTCACGATTTGTATTAGACTTATTGTATGAAACATCCAGTACGGCATCGAGTAGAGTCAAGAGTGATATCAAGTGGTGGTGGGCAACTTTTTGATTGAAATGAAGCGAGCGTCCAGAGAAAATTGAGCCTAGAGCTCTGATACCAATTTGTCACGCCCCGACCCGGAATCACCCGAATCATCGTCCTCGCACGGGGCGTGATGCCACACGAGCCTAGAGTTGCGCTCATGCAAGGCAAGATGACAAGTTCTCAAATGGTTATCTTTTGATTTGATATTAACAACGAAAGAAAACAGAGTGTACGAAACAATTCTCTTTATTGATATCTGAAACTGAGATTACAATGGCTTTCGATAGCCTAACAATATATGCCAGATTGGCTACAACACTCAGGTTCTCTCTTGCCCACAAAGGATTTCACCGTTCCATACATCATGCCTTCTATATCTCGACCGCATCAATCCAGCTGCGTAGTTCGAGCGTCAATGCGATAGCACGCTTCAATGCGCTTCGGCATTCCAAGCCTTAACACGTTCAAGCAATGCTTTGCCGCGAGCAATCCATTCCCTGCACCCTGCATGAAGCTGGTGGAGGATCAGTACGTTCGTCCTCGCATGTACTGAAGCAAAGATCATCTTTCCAAACCGACATTTTAATCTTTATGTTGAATCATGCAACTTAGCTTATGATCTTGCTATGTTCTCCTTAGGGTCAATTTCATGGCATCTTCAAAAGCGTAAAGCATGTTATCATAGCAGCATGTTATCGAATTGAATAGGCAAACAAACAAGCAATCTCGTGTTTGATTCGTGGCGCGACTTACCAAGTCAACGCACTCGCCCTTGCACCGACGCAAGGTGAATACGCCGTAACCCTTCCCTGTCATGTTATTGTGCATCTCTAAGCAGGATCTCCATGCGGGACGTATACGCGCCTACACTTTCAACCCATCGTTCCTTAACTATATGAAGGTCGTGGGCGTATCCGCGCCGGAATGGACTAAAGAAGTTTCTCTTTTATTATTCCTTACTTTCTTTTCTCTCCTTCTTTTCTCTCTCAAATCGAATTTGGGTAGCCCGGCGTTTCACGGGTTGGGTTGCAATCCCAACAACCGAAACTTACCACGTGCCTACCATCATTTGCGGCTTCTCACATGTACGACCGAGTGCTAATCGGACATTCGCAGATGTGCGCCTATCAAAGATTATCATCCCTCCTAGGCCGAACGGTCCCGGTGCCCCGGTGTGCCCGTTCGGAGGGAATGTTTCGTGTACGGAAGATATCATCGCAATTATCTCAAGTCCATCTCATTCGACCATGCAACGCCCTTATCATTCAAGCAATTAACTTCAAACAACCAAACATAGTCTTGAGTCCGAGACTCAGACTTATCATCGCGCATCTCTTTTGTTAACTTTCTGTGTTCTTACGTTTCGTACTTTGTTTCAATGATTCAATGGCATCGTGCCTCAACTGTATGCTCGTCAACCGAACGATCCGAAGGTCTTGAACACCTTTCGAGGCACTATGTCATATCCGACAGTTCTGCCACATTCATGCCACAATTGTATTCTCTCGCAACGAAGCTATATTTTATTATCCCGTGCACGTAGGCACGTTTCGACCGTATCCCAATGTTCTATAACTTAGCATTCAATGTTCGGGGCTTGCGCGCTAGGGCGCTCGCCTATTGTCTTTCAATGTTCTAGCCGTCTAACTCGTGCAGCAAAGGCACGGTATGGTTCGTGCACTAAGGCACTCGCCGATTACAGTTATCCCATGTTCTTACGGCTTGCGCACCGAGGCGCTCGCCTATGCGATATCAAATGTCCCATAGCGACTCGTGCATATTGATGCACGTTTCATTTCAATTGTTCTAACTTAGTGTTCGACTCATACTATGATTTATCTCCAATCGGCCACGCCTGTGGCGTCGATAAGTTAACTTAGCATACAATGATATATTTGACTTATCGAATGAAGGAGTAAAAAGAAGTCAATCCTCCCACCTTGAGTCGATACGCCTTCGTCGTTTCGCCGAGCCGATGCGGCTCGATTCCCTAACTTTGTTGTACGGCCACTCTCTTGACTTAGCCATTTGAGCACTTCATGCTTCGTTGAGTTATACGCCCAATTCGCCTTAGCATGTCCAAGTCTTAGCCCGTCGCAAGGCGACGATTTGATTTCGCGGATCCCTTACTAAATATTGCAAAAGATCGACCTCTAATATTTTCCCGTCAAAGTATAACCTGCACACGAAACCAACTAAAGTCAAGACTTGTATCGATTTGGACTTGCGCCTTGGTCGATTCGATTTCTTAGAATCTTTGAGCCGATTTATCGCACTCATCCTTCGGGGCAACGCGGCGCTTCGCATCGATTCATTCGATGCATTCTTTGGGACAAGGCAACTCTTCGCATCGTCTTAGTTCGATGCGTTGCTAGGGACAACTTAGCTCTCATATCGTTTTGCATCGATACATTTCCTTGCGTCAACGTGACTCGTTGAGTCAACGCTTCAGCGTAATGCGCCGTGCGGAGCGCGGCATTATAGCCTTCACCCCTTGACACACTACATTGCCTAATTCCTGAAGACCTATTTGAAACATAACTTATTTTCACTGATTTCAGTCTACACATCACTAATCCACTTTTTCCTGTGTACACTTCCTTTCACTGTTTGAGGAACACCTAATACACTAGACAAAAACACACAATTATGTATCATGAGATTCAAATCTCTATTAACCTGAAATTGGTTTTGTTCACTGTTAAATGTTAAAACTGAGATTGAGATATTAGAAATCTGAGAACATCATGATCACTGATACATAAAACTTGGATTGGTTTTAAATGTCAAATTATTTATATATACACTATGATTTAAATTCCTGCCACTGTTTACTGTCACACATTCCTCTACTCCTCTCACACACACAACTGAACCCCATACGCACACAATTCTCTGTTGACACGCACTAGGACACATGCTAGACACTTTCCTAGACTCTGACATGTTTACATCCTCACCTGTGCTATTTTTCCCCTTCATTTAATTTCAATCCTTTTCCAGTTGTTTTCAATAGACTGATTTTGGTAAATGTATGAACCTGTGAACTTAATACCTGAGTTTAGGTTGGGATTTGGGTTTTGAATCTATTTGATACATGTAATATAGAGTAGAGGGTTAATGTTAACTCAGTGAATGTTCAGTTTTAATTGAATGTAGTGTCTTGAACTCTAGGTTCAGACATTATTCATGGCCAGGTATCAGATGTGATGCCTACTCTGTTACAAGAGTACTACCTTGTTGAAGTGTAGCCCATGTCCTTCATTTTTGTTTCAAATCATACTCCATTACATTGCTTGCATATCCATCTATAATTCATGATAGGTTCTGCTATACACTGTTAGCTAAATCCTAAGATTGCCTAACCTGAACTGAAATAAACTGAGGTTGGGGTATCAACTGAGAGTAGAGGGAATGAAGCACCTACTACACCTTAATAACATAAGCCATCATTAAGGGAGAAGTATCATACTATCATGTGCATTTTACCCAATTTCGTAGTATTGGATTTGGTTTTCTTGCAAGTATAGACTAGTTCACTGTTTCCACACACTAATTCCATGTGACACCCACACATATGTTTCCTACACACACACAAACTTGTTTTCATGCCACAATGTACACACACACACACTCATGAGCTGTACACACAATATCACACACACACTTGGACACATAGATGTGTTTTCCTATTCTCTATACATAGGTATATATATAAATGTATTGATATCTATATATTTCTATATGCTAGATACAATAATATGGTATGAATACATATATGTGTATATGATAAATTATATTAATTAGTGTATATATAAGGTGTGGGAATATGTGATATAGCCCTTATGGCCTATAGGCTATGTATATGGTACATGGCCTATGTGTATGGCATTAATGCCAGTCAATGTGTGTTGTTGACTTGTATAGCCCAGTTTTGAGTGTGCTTGCTAGAATAGGCTGGGTAGGCCTAGTGAGACTTGACTAGACTAGGATTGACCTAGTTTGACTAGTGTAGTTGACTTGGGTTGACCCAGAGTTGACCAAGTTTGACTTGGACCTAGTTTGACCTAGACAGTTGACCAAGTTTGACTTAGAGTTGACTTTGACCTAGATTGACCTAGAAATCATGTAGATTGCATCGTATACTTCATTTACCTTATTTTAAACACATTATAACCTGTACTGCTCTATTTAAGACATTGTGGCTCCGGTGCAGACATCTGATATTTTACTACTCTTCTCAGAGTAGAAGGCGAGTACATTCTCTGATAGTTCTCTCATTTACTTGTCAATTACTGTACTTCAGTTCTAGTTAGTTGTATGCGATTCTCTGTTACAACACGTATGGATATTTTTGGATTCATGTATGTGACACACATACTAATTATTTGGCCTCTATTTCTGGAACCACTACTGGCATCACCTTCTGGAATCACTACTGGAACCACCTACTGGAATCACCCTGGAATCTTTTGCTGGTATCATTATGTTTGGCTGGACTCATCCCGATTTCTCGTATCGTTTCTGGATTCACTTGTACTTGCTGGACGGAAAAATATTGGAATAGGCATGTGAACATACCCAAATACTGGAACCACTCCCTTGGAATTATACTGGAATGATAGCCATCTCATACCCGGCCAGGTGTGTGATGTGCCGTATTACCTACAGCCGTTCACATGTCGATCCGATATTTTAAAACACACTGTTAGAGTATAGGCTGGACTCACCCTGGAATCCTTGATCACTATAACTGGAATCGTCCCTTACTGGATTCATCTTGTATGAGATTCATCCTGTACTGGACTTACATTGGAGTTACACTGGTTTACATTTTTTGTCTGGACTTTATATCATATTACCCTGGTTCAGCTAGTTCTGTTTTTACAGTCTTCATTGCTATGATTCTTCTCTTGTTTAGTTATTTACTTTCCTTGTAATTTATCTGTCTTTCTTACCATCACCTGAATATAAACTGCCATTTTCATCAATACAACTGTCTATAACTGCTTTATAGTTCTCTGTCATTTACTTGGGTTTTCTAGATGAGATGTGCTCGTTCCTGTCCTGACTGGACCTGTTGAAATTTTACAGATGATTGCCCTGAGGATGCATGCCCTACATATTATGGACCCGGAGACGGGATGACTACCTTTGGCCCCGACTCTCAGGAGTGATCGGGATTTAGTTTAGTAGACTAGTATCTGTTTCCCTGTTGAACTTGTTATAGAAGTTTTGAGACTTGTGTAGTATTTGAGATTTGTTGAGAGAGTTGTTATTATTTTAGTAGTTGTTCTTCTATTCTTAGTTTAATTTCTCTGTGTTTATCTTATCGTGCTTAGACTGTGATTGAGTTCAATATCTTATACTTGTCCTCCGTTCGGAGTCGATCATGATGAGTACATTATAATTGCGTGAATTGCTGGTTAGATAGTAACTTAGGACAGCGCTCTACCGCCGACACTGCGGCGTAGGCTGGACGTCGTTACTTATTCGTACCCTCATAGAGGGTGCGGGTCGTGACACGTGGTTATTGAGGACACGATCGAGCGAACAATTGTTTCAACTGTTTCTCTTGAGCTACTATGCTGACATGATTTTAAGTATTTTTTTCGGTTATTTCTTTGCAAAATTTGAATAACAAAAAGGACATCGGTATAGAGTCGTCAAGTCGGCCTGATCCTAATTTAGGTGGGTTGGACTACTCAGTCCCATGCACTATAGTGGGTCGGACCGGACCATACCGGGTCTAAGGATGGAATTTTAGTCCAGTAGTACATACCTGGTCCACGACATGGTGGATTTTGGATCGGACCGAACCGGACTTGGAATTTGATTAATGCTTTGATATGATATATTTATTTTTATCTTAGTCTTTATGTATAACTAGTAAAAGCACGTGCTTTGAACGTATAATACGTATAATAAGAATAGTATCTAATTACAGTCAAATATTTTTTGTAACTCATATGGTTAAGGTGAGAGGTATTCTTGTTTTGTTGAATTCGATTCTTAATGTTGAATATATATAATAAATTTAATTTTTTTTAAATAATTTTTTATATAATTAATTTTTTTAAATAAAATAGATAATGTTTTAATTATGACTTAGATGGCTCACTTTTTAGCCGTTCGGAAGTCTGATTATAAGCAGAAGATACACAGTTTCGTTTGGTGAGTTCCACGGAAATCCTCCACATGAAAGTTCCAGAATATTGACAGGCGTCCACAAGATTTTGTTCAGGAAGGCCCTACCATTATAATGTTTGTCTGGTCCTTGAACTACGTACATGGAAGAAAAAAATGTCACACAAACTTGCAGAACTTAAAGATGTGGGTCCTATTAAGTTACTGTACGTTCTTGTTTGTAGTTATCCGGATAATTATTCCAATATCACGTCCTAAATAACTATTTTTATATTATTTTTATTAAATTTGTTTATCTATACTAATATCTAATTTGAAGTATCACTAATTTTTGGCTTAATTGCACTTTGCTACCCTCAACTATTCCGCATTTTCAACTTGATACCATAAACTTTTTTTCGTAACAAATTGGTACCTCAACTATTATTTTTTTTCAACTTGATACCTAATTTTTCAAAAATTCCGAAAATGCCCTTCCCTCTTCCTTCCCTCCACCCCCTTCCCCACTCCGGCCACCCCCCCTGCTAGCTCTGGCCGCCCCACCCCCCCCCCCCTGCTAGCTCCGCCCCCCCCCCCCCCCCGCCCCCCACCCCCCCCTGCTACCTTCGGCCACCCCCTGCCCCGCCTCCCGCCCCGCCCTCCCTCCCCAGACCCCCTCCTCCCGTGCTGCCGCGGCCTAGGGGAGAGGCGGGGGCGGGCGGGCGGCCGGAGTGAGCAGGGGGGGGGGGGCGGAGCTAGCAGGGGGGGGGGGGGCGGCCGGAGCGTGCAGGGGGGGGAGGGTTAGGGGTAGGGGTAGGGGCATTTTAGTCCAAAATAACATCTGGGTACCAAATTGTTACAAAAAATAGTTTAGGGTACAAAGTTGAAAAATGGTAATAGTTGAGGGTAGCAAAGTGCAATTAAGCCCTAATTTTTTTTAGTGTAACACTTTCTTGCCTCAAAAATGTTATTACTTATGGAAAATCGTTTACTTGCCCACTCATTCCAATTGGAAAAACTATACTTTTGGTCACTGAATTTTTGCCTGACCAAAGTTTTAGTCACTCATAGATATTTTCTAAAAATTTAGTCACTAAATATTTGACCGTTCAAAAAATGGCCGCTGTGTTAAATTGTTGTTTATTTTATTAACAATTTTTGTTGACATGGCATGTTATGTGCCATGTCAGTCATTAAGTATGACATAGCACATTTACATGGGCTATTTTTGAGTTTTTATTTTTTCAAAAAATTTGTTTGGATATTAAGTTTTTTTTTTAAATTAAAAAATGAAATACCATGTCATAAATAAAAAATGAAATACCATGTCATAAACATTGAAACATGGCACATAACTTAATACCCAAAAATAGCCAACGTGGATGTGTCACGTCATACTTAATGACTGACATGACACATATGTCAGCAAAAATCGTTAATAAAACAAACAACAATTTAACAGAGTGACCATTTTTTTTGGAAGACCAAATATTTAGTGACTAAATTTTTGGAAAACATATTTGAGTGACTAAAACTTTGGTCAGACAAACATTCAGTGACCAAAAGTATAGTTTTCTCCATTTCAATTTCATACTAATCTAAAACCGTCGTAGCCCTTTTGATGTGTTTTTTTTTAAGAGAATGATGTTTTTTTTTTTTTTTTTTTTTTTTCTTGTCAAGATTAGAGGAACACTATGTACGAATTTAATGGAGGACTGGCGGAGATCATGAGAATGTAGTTTTGTTATGTTTTATATTTGATTAAATTATAGCCATAATTTACTTCATAGTCCGGTCCTTATGGTTTCATCGATCGCCCCTATCTGTCACTGATAGGTTCGTCAGATGCTGCAGTATCATGGGCCACCTATTATTGAGGTAGGGGTGGTTATTGAGGACACGATCGAGCGAACAATTGTTTCAACTGAGCTACTATGCCGACATGATTTTAAGTTTTTTTTTTTTCGGTTATTTCTTTGCAAAATTTGAATAACAAAAGGGACATCGATATAGAGTTGTCAAGTAGACCGGCCTGAGTCGGCCTGATCCGAATTTGGGTGGGTTGGACTTCTCAATCCCATGCACTATAGTGGATCGGACCGGACCAAACCGGGTCTAAGGATGGAATTTGAGCCCAGTAGTACATACCTGGTCCACGACATGATGGATTTTGGATCGGACCGAACCGAACCGGACTTAGTATTTGATTAATGCTTTGATATGATATATTTATTTTTATCTTAGTCTTTATGTATAACTAGTAAAAGCACGTGCTTTGCATGTATAATACGTATAATAAGAATAGTATCTAATTACAGTCAAATATTTTTTGTCACTCATATGGTTGTTTTGTTGAATTCGATTCCTCATGTTGAATATATATAATAAATTTAAATTTTTTTAAACAATTTTTATATGATTAATTTTTTTAAAATAAAATAGACAATGTTTTAATTATGACTTAGATGGCTCACTTTTGAGCCGTTTTGAAGTCTTACAGTTTCGTTTGGTGAGTTCCACGGAAATCCTCCACATGAAAGTTGCAGAATATTGACAGGCGTCCACAAGATTTTGTTCAGGAAGGCCCTACCATTATAATGTTTGTTTGGTCTTTGAACTACGTACATGGAAGAAAAAAATGTCACACAAACTTGCAGAACTTAAAGATGTGGGTCCTATTAAGTTACTGTACGTTCTTGTTTGTAGTTACTAAAGCTTTGTTCTTTGCTGAGTGGATGAACAAAATATAAAGCAACAATATAATAGTATAAAACATTAAAAAGATATAGGTTCTCAAGTTATGTGGTGTTCCATCCAGCAGATAAGGAACTTTGGGAAAAACATTTTAGGCTGTGTTTGATTGGTTTTTTTTTTTTTCTATGTAAAATATTTTCATTATAAATTTTCCATCAATTACAGTCTTTGATAACTTATATTTTTATATAGAATTATTTACCAAAAAAATTATCATTTTTTATATTTTTTCTAAAATGGTGGAAAATAAAACTTGTCCAAATCATAAAAAAAATTAATTTTTCATAAAAATAACTATTTTTCGTGGAAAATAGTGACAATCAAACATTCGGATTAAGTTTTCCATATTTTTTTTTAAAATTCCATAAATTTTTTTCTTAGAAAAATAATTCCATAGAATTAATTTCTTTTTCACATATTTTCCACCTTCCAAAATCAAACACACCTAACCCTTAAAAAATGTCCCCCTTTTTGTAACCAAACAACACAAGTACAAGAACTTAATAAATTTTGGTCCAAAGTTCTATTTGGATTCCATTGCACTTTCGGACACCAAACAACTAGCTCAATATTTGTAAGTCTGGTATTAATGTTAATGTTAATATTAATTTTAATGTTAATATTAATTTTTATTTTTATTTTTATATTAATGTTAATGTTAATATTAATTTTAATTTTAATGTTAATGTTAATATTAATTTTAATGTTAAGTTTAATATTAATTTTAGTATTTAACATTAATATTAATATTAATATTAACATTAATATTAACATTAACATTAATATTAACATTAAATGGACGGCTGAGAGTGTCACGTCACGTATCCCAAATACAACGGTGACGTCATAGAACACATCCCCAGGCTACGCGCCAAATTCGCGATTGTTGCCCGTAAATCAGCAGAATGGAAAATACAAGAACAATCACATTCATAATTACAACTTTAATTATATTTACATCAAAAGTATTTCGAAAGGTACATTAACTTTAAGTTTAGTTACAACAAATTGTTATACATCAGACTAACTACCAACTATCGGTTGCCTCCTCCAGAGACTCAGATCATCTATTCATCATCATCCAGGGGTATTGGATTTGCCGGAACGTCATCCTCACCTAGTGAACAATTACTAGGTCGTTTAGAAACGACAAGCAAGTCCTCGGTCAAGGACGGTAAATAAATGATAGAATAATGAATGAAAGTGAATGATAAATAATATATCTTGAAATTTGGAAAATTAGTTTCACTTTCATGAGAGTAAATTGAATATCTCAATACTAATTATTCCTACTTATTGCATGACACTAAATATGCATACAATAACGTTTAAAAATGCAAATTTGAGAACAACCCTTCCGAATATTCTCCTAATCAGCTTTTTCCGACAACAATCCCGTATACCTGGGATCAGGTTATGACTTGGTGGCGCGGAACTTAGAATCCGGCCCTGCCTCTCTTGGGCTTAAATGTACTGGGTCTCTCTTGAACCCAGAAATTTACCAAATCGATGTTACTGTCGAAGAGGTGCAATTGTTGGATGGCACGGAATTAAATCCGGCCTTGCCTCTCACGGGCTAAATGGATGGCTCAGATTATTGCAATCCGGCCCTGCCTCTCATGGGCTAAGTGAGCTAAGCCTCACATACTCGATTCGTATGGCCCTACGAATGAGCTAGTGTACTGATCAGTCTTTGGTTATTATGTTGCGGAGCTGTAAAGGTGATATTCGGGTTGTTCTCCCCTCCCAATGCTTCCTATCTAAGTTTTATGATTTCTAAGTGTTATTATTACATTCACAAAATAAGTAATTTATCTATCTAAAAGGGCTAAAATGCATTTTGTAAAATGTCCAATTGAATGATATTTGGAAATCAACTTTTTCCGAAATAGCATTTGAATTTAAACTACCAAGTGGAATATAAGGAGTCTAATTCAATTTATGATACGTGTCTTATACATATCCTAAATATTCTCTAAAGTTTACAAAATCATCCAAATTTTTTGGAATGGTCGAGAATTAATCTATCTCTTGAAATTTCCGAAAAATTCGGCAGAGTCTCCTTTGTATTTGGAGACCCCGAAATTTTACAAGAGATATGATAAAAAAATATAATTATAATCCGGGCTCGTCGACCCCTTCGGTGGAGCAACCCTCAACACCGGAAACCACGCAGTTAATAATTCGGGTTCGCCGACCCCTTCGGTGGAGCAATTCTCGACACCGGAACCCACAAAATAAAATAAAAGTGCAGTTTTGAAAGCTTATTACCTTGGCAAGCAATTTAAGCAAATAAGCAAGTTTCCTGATTATCGCAGCTTGCTAAATTATTGCATAAATTCAAAAATAGAATTATTAGTAACACAAATCATATCCAAAACTTGCTTCCAAGTGTCGAGATTTACAATTAAATTTTATATTCTTTGTAACACTGGTTTGGGATAAAAGAAATAGTTTAAAGAATTGAAATTTTGTTAGATGTAAGGTACCTTGATATATGGGCACTTGTAAAACTTAGTTTATTGAAATAATCATGTCAATGTATGCCATTTGGGTATGTTTTATAAAGTGGACAGAATTGTTATAATAACAATTTAAATCTAAATTTTCATCTAACTTATACTTACTAGACATACTCGTATTTGAGCCTTTTGTTATGCAAAGGAAGTTTAAGATTAAAACCTTCAAGTGTATGGTCAATATATCATATAAGGGCTTAAAAAAATACTCATTTTGACTATATAATAAAAACCAAATCTATTAAATATGGATATTTTATATTGAGGACAAATTTGACAAAATTGAAGGAGAATTATCTCAATATCGCTCAAAGAAGTATAAAACTCACATATTGTCACGCCCCAGAACCAGAATACTGGAGAGCGGGGGCAGACATAGCCAGCTACGTATAATAAAATGGAATCCATCTCACCATACGGTCACGGCTGTCTAGATATGTGAGGGTTTATCTACAAGCCATCAGTCTCTTAAGGTCATAAATTATCCTATTGTCTCAATCTCAACCAACTAGTAATAGTTACAAGATATCAGACCACCAAATATACAATTGTAAGGCGTCCCAAACATTACATATCCAGATGATCATGAAGCTAGTCGTACAAAATGTAAGGACTAGCAAGAGTTAAGTTATACATGATCAACCTCGAGTTGCCAATCATGTTACAGCCTGTAGGCAGATAGTAAGTAAAATATATACGAGCTAACACTTGCTCGACGGCTAAACGCCTCAAAAGAATAATGTACAATAGAGTGGGAGAGCCAAAAATAACCCACTCGTTGCCAGGATTTCCTCTAGTGGGCACCATGTGGCTGGAAGGCAGGTAGATCCTTTGCTGCTGCTCCGGTATCTGGCCATACAAAACCAGCTGGGTCAGACCCCAGAAAGAGCAAGTGCCACAAAGGAGGCTTCACTTAGGAACTAAAACCAGCAAATTAGCACAAGAATATAATTACTTAATAAGAGACAGTAATTTAAGAAAAAGCATGACAGGTGAATATAAAAGACAATCTTGTACAGAATCAATAAAAGACAGAACATATGGAAAAGCATGACAGGATGATATACGATAAGATAACCATGGGACTATTCAGATAACCAGGTTACAACCCGTAAACCAAACAAGGACCGGGGTTGTAACCCTTCGTCTGAACGGAACTTGGCTTCTCCCACCATTTATCGGCAAGGTAAATATAAGAAATCGAGACATGTAACAATCTTGTACAGGATCAAGACAAGACTAGACAGATTGAACCCCATCCAACAATCACGGCCAAACAAAGAGTACGGTTTGATACTTAACTAACTAGGGTTATCACAAGCTTAGTTACTAGCAAGATGCAATGAGGTACGCCTACGGCCACAAGCCCTGCAGACTATCCAGGTTATCCAGACGCAAGGTTCAAGCTTAGAGTTATCATGCCTTGTTAGGTGACTTGGATGCAACACATGACAGTGTGCTTAGTAATCGTTTTATGTAGTGCCCCACATAACAGTGAGCTGGAAATGTGCCCTACTCGACGGCAGGCTACAAGTCCATCAAGGAAGGCGCCCAGATAACGGGATTGCTTGTAGCCGGAATACCTCTCTATATGCTCTACTTGATCAATCTAGTCATTAACCTAGTCAGATTCGGTATGAATCCCTGACCGTGGTAACCAGGGATACATGTCCTAGACATGATGCGAGACAAGACTGGTTGCTTATACAAGCATATTCAATGCAATCACCCACGGTGTCAAGAATTCACTTAGCATGTCAGGTTAGCCGTCGCAACAGCATATCAAGGTTATCATGTCGGGTTGCTTATCAAGATTACTTATCAAGGCAAGGGTGCGTCACAACGGACCACCATCAAGAATTATTATGTCAAATTACTTGTCAAGAGTGCACCACGGCGGGTCACTAATCATGCAATTCCATCACTAAGCCTTGTTCCGATTAACATTCATAAATAATGTCATGATCACATCGGGTTCATGTCGAGTTTACATCAAAAGGCGTAAGGATATAAAATGGGTGCAAAAATCATAAAAAGGGGAATATGGGGACATAATGCTCCCAAGGGGGGGAGCAAGGGGTACTATGGCCAACAAGTGGCATTAGCCAAGTTGCGCCAGGGTAACAGGTTACGCCAAGGCAAGTAGGGTTAGGTCCAGTTGCGCCTAAACATCAGGTTGCGCTTGAGTCAGACTGCGCTCAAGTCAGGCTACGCTCAAGTCAGGTTACGCTCAAGTCAGGCTGCGCTCAAATTAGGCTACGCTCAAGTCAGGCTACGCTCAAGTTAGGCTACGCTCAAGTCAAAGTATGCAAGACATACGTCTCCAAAAGGCAGCGTATGGACTCCATACGACTCCTCTTCAAGACAGTGTATGTACTCCATACGACTCCTCATCAAGGCAGCGTATGAGGTCCATACGACTCCTCATCAAGGCAGCGTATGAGGTCCATACGACTCCTTGTCAAGGCAGCATATGCAAGACATACGCCTCCAAAAGGCAGCATATGAGTCAGACTACACTGCGCTAAAGAGCGCGCACAACTCAGTGGCGCAAGCTAAAAAGCTCGCGCACACTGCTCACTGTCTTCTCCAAATCAGCAAGAACTCCATGGTTTGAACCCAAAGCTTCAAAAGTCCATAACTTGGTCAAAACAAGTCCAAATCCAACTTTTCAAAGATCAAAATTGGGTAGAATAAAATTCTCTACAACATGGAACCATCAAAATTTGAAAACAAAGAAGTTTGATAGATCAAAACCACCAAAATCTGAAAATAACTAATTTCTAGATCTACAAAAATTAAAGCCTCAAAATGGAAAATGACAAGTTCTAATGTGTCTTAGAAACATGAGGAGAAGCTAATGGAACAATAAAAATGGGCTCTCTTGTGGAAGCAAGTTGCACTTGCCTAGACCTCTCTCTTCTCTCTCTGGTAGGTGAAGGGAGTAAATGGAAGAAGAAGAAGAGATTAATGAAGAGAGAGAAGAAGAATAGGTAATAAATATGAGTGGTGGTGGTAGGTAGGGGGTTCACCCCTTGGTTCATGATGAACCAAGAGCAATCCCAAACCGAACCAAGCCAACCCAAACCAAGAATAAACCAAGCCCAGGGAGGAAATTAAGCAAGGAAATCATGCAATACAAGAATAAATACATACACGTATTCCAGAAATACGTAATACGAACCACAGGTATTACACATATGTATATTTTCTTTTAAGCATAACGATTGAGCCCCTAAGTTATGTCAAAACTTGTAAGTGTCCATATAAATATAAGTATACGGATTGTGTCCACTTAATGTGTCAAGGTAAATGTATAAAATCTTTGGGTTGAATTCACATAATATAAAATTTAGAGTTGAAGTATCTGTCTATTCCGTGTCCTACCTATTGAGTCCAACTTACATGTTCATGTAATATATTTATATATAGGTATAATTCCTTGGTTGTATTTACACGCATAATTGCTTGAAATCATATATATAAATTTGAGCCGATGTATTCGTTTGCATTGTGTCCATGTATTGTGTCCCAATTTCTTATTCGCCAAGTGTCCATTTGTATATATATATATATATATATATATATATATATATATTTGTATATGATGTTTATATATATATATATATATATATATATATATATATATATATATATATATATATATATATTTGCATTGATACAGTGTAAGTAGTATGAGATACAGTGTAAGTAGTATGATGTTCTACACAATTATTCAAGTATCAAAATTATATACATCCATGATGTTGAAGTACGTGAACAAGTGTTTAATTCATAACAAGGTTACCAATGGATTCGAAATATATAGTAACCCTAAAATTTGATGTTAAATACTTTATATGTGTCGAGTGTACAAATTATACTAGTTCTGACTAGGAAATGATAAGATGCCTCAATTATTGGTATAAATTAAATTTGAACAGAATTATATATGTCAAAAAAAAACACATAAACATATCAATACCTAGTTAATTTTGGTGTAAACTAGACCGAATATTCCAATTTCATGTATAATTGGTATCCAAAAATCTAAATCTACACATGAATTAAGATGGGCTGAAAAATGTAGGCATGCAATTTTATAGAAGGATTAGTAACATATAAAAATAATAATACCAGTTTATTAAAAAATTAATATTGACACATATATATATATATATATATATATATATATATTGATTTAGCCCCCAAATTCATACCATACTTTCTCTATTTCATGTAAAAAAAAAAAAAAATTAATTTGATCAAAAAAATTAGAATAGGTCCTTAATTTCAACAGGAACTCATTGTGGAATAAAACCAAGTAATTGAGAAAGAATGAGGACTTGCCTTGGGTTGAAGATGTGACCTAGGTTTCTTCACAATTTTTTTTTCCTAATTGAAACCAACAATAGTTCAAAATATATTTTATTAGTAAATCCTAATCTAGGTTTAAATCTTGAAAGGAATTTGAGAAGAAGGAGGGGGTTTTACCTAGGTTTTGGTACTTGGAGAGGAAAGGAGGAGGAGAAGGTGGTGCTGGAGGTGGCGGGGGGTGGCCGGCGTCGGGCGCGGGTGGCCGGCGGTGGGCTCGGGCGGCGACAGCGGGTCCGGGTGGAGCAACGCGCGGTAGCAGCAGTAGCAGTTTGTAGTAGCAGCAGTAGCAATTTGTGTGGAGAGAATGGAAGGGAAGAGGAATAAATAGAGGAGGAAAGGGAATAAGAAAATAATGAAGGTTTTGTTGAGCTTCTTCCCTACATAGCCAAGTGGCTTATGGGAACTTGGAAGAAAGGAAATGAAGCCAGCTCTTCATTCTCCTGAAAATGAGTCATAAGGAAAGAGAACCATGGGTCCAATGGTTTTACTTTCCCATGGGTGTAATTTTTACTAATTTTCCCCTTCCCAACCTAAAAATTATATGGGTGCCCAAAGTGAAAATTTTTATTGGAGACAAATTTGAAATTAGGTACATGATCATCTAATTATGTAATATATATATATATATATATATATATATATATATATATATATATATATATATATATATATATATATGTTTATTTATTTAAAAAAAATTTTATACTTATACAATTTTGTGATGTTAGTATAAATGTATGAAAATAAAAAATAAAAATGACAATAGTATTAATATTATTTAGTAGTTATTACACTCTACCCTCCTTAAAAAAATTTCGTCCCCGAAATTTTAAATAGTTTATATAAATGCAATTACTGACCTGGCTCAGAGAACAGATATGGATACTGCCTCCGCATATCTTCTTCTTTTTCCAGGTTGAATCTCCAGGAGAATCCTTACCCCAAGCTACTCGAACTAACGGAATGCCCCGATTTCGAAGAATCTTGTCTCTTCGGTCCAAGATTCCAACTGGTTTCTGCTCTATCCGTAGAGTTGGACCAACAGTGATCTCTGAATGGTTTAATACATGACTCGGATCCGATACATATCTTCGGAGTTGAGATACATGAAACACATCATGTACTCCTTCCAGGGTTGGTGGAAGGGCTAGTTTGTAAGATACTCTCCCAATTCTTTCTAGTACATCAAATGGCCCAATATATCTCGGACTCAGTTTTCCTCGTGTACCGAATCTAATTGTTCCCTTTGTTGGTGAAATCTTCAAGAACACATGATCACCGGGTTGAAACTCCAACATCCTTCGATGTTTGTCAGCCCACATCTTTTGTCTATCTTGTGCAGCTTGCAGGTGGCTTCTTATTACTTTGACCTTGTCTACCGTCTGTGTCACCAGTTCTGGACCTAGCAATTGTCTCTCTCCTACATCTGTCTAATATACTGGAGATCTACATTTCCTTCCGTACAAGGCTTCAAAAGGTGCCACCTTGATACTATCATGATAACTGTTATTATAAGAGAATTCTACCAAATGTAGGTGGTCATCCCATGATCCTCCAAAATCTAATGTGCAGGCCCTTAGCATGTCTTCCAAAGTTTGAATTGTCCGTTCGGACTGACCATCTGTTTGAGGATGGTAAGCAGAGCTGAACTTTAACCGAGTACCAAGATTTTCTTGTAGACTTTTCCAGAAATGTGAGGTAAACCTGGTGTCTCTATCGGACACTATACTTACTGGTACTCCATGTTGACTGACAATCTATTTCATATACATTTCTGCCAGTGTTTCTGTTAACTGTCCAACTCGAAAAGGTAGAAATCGAGCCGTTTTAGTAAGTCTATCAACGATAACCCAGATAGCATTATTACCCTTTTGGGTCTTAGGTAGTCCTGTCACGAAATCCATTGTGAGATGCTCCCATTTCCATTCCGGTATGGGCAAAGGCTGAAGAAGTCCTGCTGTCCTCTGGTGTTCCGTTTTCACTTGTTGACAGACGAGGCATTTAGACACAAACCTAGCAATTTCTCTCTTCATGCCATGCAACCAGAAATTTTGTCTCAAATCCTGGTACATCTTAGTACTGCCCGGGTGAATGGAATATTGCGAGTTATGAGCTTCTGACATAACTTCCGTCCGCAATTCTCCACCAGGTACGCACAATCTATCTCCGAATCTTAATGATCCGTCTGGATGCTTCCTTATCCCGGTCTGGAGCCCTTCTTCTGTTTGTTTCCAAATTTTTTGAAGTTTTGCATCACCTTATTGGGCTTCCTTGATTCTATTTACTAAGGAGGATTGTATTTGTAAATTTTCCCATATTCCTTCTGCTGCAGGACATATTACTTCAATTCCCATTTTTTCTCAAATCTTCTAGGATTTCTTTTGGGGTATTCATAAAGAATGCTGTTGGCTTTCTGCTCAGTGCATCGACGACCTTATTTGCTTTACCAGGATGATATTCCATTGTCATATCAAAGTCTTTAAGTAACTCTAGCCACCTTCTTTGTCGCATATTGATCTCTTTTTGGGTAAATACATACTTTAAACTTTTATGATCCGTATAAATCTTAATCCTTTCTCTATACAGGTAATGTCTCCATAATTTAAGTGCAAATACGACAGCTGCAAGTTCCAAATCATGAGTCGGGTAATTTCTGTCATGTTGTTTTAACTGTCGAGAAGCATAGGCTATAACTCTTCCGTGCTGCATTAACACACAACCTAGCCCCTTGCCTGAGGCATTACTGTATATCTCATATCCACCTGATCCTGACGGTAATGCCAATACAAGTGCTGAAATCAGCCTTTCCGTTAATTCTTCAAAAGCTGTTTGGCATTTCTCCGTCTAATTGAATTTTTCTTCTTTCCGGGTCAGCCGAGTTAAAGGCTCCGCGATTTTTGAAAAAATTTCCACGAAGCGTCTATAGTACCCGGCTAAACCTAAGAAGCTTCGAATTTCTGCTACAGACTTTGGTGTTGGCCATGATTTAACAGCTTCTACCTTCTTTGGATCTACTGAAATTCCTTCACCACTGATAATATGACCTAGGAAGGATATATGGTCCAGCCAAAATTCACATTTGCTCAATTTGGCGTGTAACCGTTCTTCTCTCAAAGTTTGTAGTACTATTCTCAGATGCTCTTCATGTTCTTCTTCATTCTTTGAATATATAAGGATATCATCAATGAATACAATCACGAATTTATCCAAGTATTGATAGAATATTCGATTCATTAAATCCATGAATATAGCAGGAGCATTTGTTAACCCGAATGGCATAACTAAGAATTCGTAATGCCCATAACGAGTTCTAAATGCTGTCTTCTGGATATCTTCCTTCTTGACTTTTACTTGATGATATCCAGATCTCAAATCAATCTTTGAGAATACCTTGGCCTCTCCTAGTTGATCAAATAACTCATCAATACGGGGTAAAGGATATTTATTTTTAATTGTTACCTCATTCAAGGCTCTGTAATCTATTACCAGTCGTAAAGTTCCATCCTTCTTCTTTACGAATAATACTGGCGCACCCCAGGGTGAGGCACTTGGTTGTATGAATCCCTTTGACAATAATTCTTTTATTTGTTTGTTAAGCTCTGCTAACTCTTCCTTGTTCATGGGATATATCTTTTTAGCTATAGGTGCTGCCCCAGGTATTAAATTGATAGAGAATTCTATTGCTCTATCTGGGGGCAATCCTGGTAGATCTTCTGGAAAAATATCCTTAAAATCTTCTACAACTTTTGGGAATTGTTTTTCCTCCAGTTCTTGGAATTTTCCTCGAATTGGCAGTTCGAGTTTCTCCAATTCTCCCTTATCAAATTCTTCCTGGTTTCGATTAAATTTACATGTTTTCTTATTTGGAAGTTGAAATAAAATTCTTCCTTTTCCACAATCTATATTGGCCGACGTCTTGGTTAGCCAATCCATCCCAAGTACTATATCATAATTGTTCATTGGGAAGACCAATAGTCTTACCCGAAAAGCTCCACCACCCAATTTTACTGGGCAGGCATTGCAAACATGGCTAACCTTTACCATGCCATTGCCTGTAAGAATATTTAGATTCCTAGCCAGGGGTTGTGATTCAATTTCCCGTTGGGATATAAAACTAGCAGATATAAAGGAGTGTGTGGCTCCTGAATCAAATAAAACAGATGCTGGATATGATAAAACTAATATAGTACCTGTTACCACTTCGCCAGTAATCTCAGCTTCCTCAGTATCCAGCATGAATGCTTGCCCGTGTTTTTTCTTCTTTTTTCCAGCCTGGGATTGTCTAGCCTTCTGCACTTATTGGTATTGATGGGCTTGTGATGCGAGTGGTGATCTTTGTTGCCCATAGGTTATCATGGCCTGATGTACAGGTGCTTGGAGCATGGGTCGAGGACCATTTCCTGGAAGCATTAACTTGCCCTGATTCCTTCGGAACTCTTGTCGTGCTCCTTGTCACGCCCCGATCCGGGAAATCGCTCGTCCTCGCTAGATTTCACCCAAATCATCATTTTCGCTGGGGCGTGATGCCGCACGAGCCTGGAGTTGCACTCGTACAAGGCAAGATAACAATTCACATAGTGATTATCTCAAATTCGTAACATAAGTAGCGGAAGAAAACAAGGAATACAACAAGAATCTCTTTTATTCATAATGAATTGAAGGTTACAAAGGCTCTGAATAATCCAACATAAATGCCAATTGGCTACAACGCTCATGATCTCTCTAGCGCACAAATGATTTCATTGTCCCATATATTATGCCTCTTTATAGCCACCAAGTAGTCTTCGGCCGAACATCTCCATGTCGCAAGTCCGAACGCATATGCGGAAGCTCCTCTTGAACGCCAAGGACTCCATGCCTCGTTACGTCTAAGCCAAGCTCCGCCCCGAGCCGATCATACCTGAGCCTGCACATAAACTAGTGGAGGATTAGTGCTTTCGTCCTCACTTCGCACTGTTCAAAACCCGCTCGCACCCAAACCAAACACTTAATCCTTTTAATGAAACATGCATCTTAATTGTGATCTTTCTATTTAGCCTTAGGATCGGTTTCATAACATATTCAACATATAGCAACATATCGTAAATGTGTCCCATACCGTGTTCCTGCAGCAGATACAGTTAGCCATAATATGAACATAAACATAGTGTTCGTGCTCATCTCCGTCCCATTTTCCTTAGCCTGCAGTGGTTAGAACTTAACATAAGCAAACATACGATTCGTGCAACCGACCAATCATAAACGTAAACATATGCATAATGGGTGACAGGCCCTGCGCCTGCACCCAGCTCTCATCTCAGCCCACCGGCCCTATCTATATGAAGGTCACGGTATTTCGCACCGTAATGGACTTGGCATCTCATATGTGTAAGCCTACAATCGCTTCGATACGAGTTGCTAGTCCAGTATCTGAAGGATCCCAAACTTACGGATATCATAGCTTATCACAGCACTGGACGGTCGCAATCCGTCCGAATGTTGTGCACCATAAATACCACACATAATTTCCTCCTAGGTCGAACGGTCCCGGCGCCCCGGCGTAACCGTTCGAGGGAAGCCGTACCCGTGCACGGGCCATCCGAGTCCATTGACCATGCAATACGTACCATATCATACAATCCATAGCATACCAACCAATCTCGTATTCCATAAACATAATCTCGCACATAAATGGTTTTCCGTGCCATAAACGGTTTTTTCGTGCCATAAACATAATCCACCATTCATATGGGGAGCTCCGTCGATGTTATGCCCCAACACATCCATATTGATGCACGACGCCCAACGGCTTAGTCATCTCATACTCGCATTCAACACATGTCGTTCGAAATTTATTCTCATAGCCTAATTCCGTATTACTTAGTCTTTTCGTAACATAAGTGCCCGAAGGCACGCTCAGCACCGCATTCAATGTTCTACGCCTAGTGTTCAATGTTCCCGGAGCCGTACACATGGTGCACATCTCAATATCGTCTTTCAATGTTCTACCATCATTGCCCTACCGCGACTCGTACACTTGATGCACGTCGCTTCTATTGTTCGATTGTTCAATGTTCTACCTTAGTGTTCAACGCATACTTAGACCTTTCGTCGTCGAGCCACGCTCGCTTACTCGATAACATCTTACGCATACCATAACATATTTTATTAGACGTGAAGGAATAGGGAGAGAGAGTCAAGAACCCGCCCACCTTAAGCCGATACGCCTTGCCATCTTGCCGATTTGAAGCGTCTCGCTTCCATAACTCGATCGTATAGCTAACTCATGGACTTAGCCATTCCTTTGAACTACTCGGTTGATTTGGCCTATCGCGCCCATACCACGATCCGTAGTCCAGCATAAAGGCATAGCCTGCACACCAGATCAACTAACATTAGCACTTGCTCAACGGAACTTATCCTTTGTATCGACTCGATTCATAGATTCCAACCGACTCAAAGCTTACCTTTGGCCAACGTAACACTTGCATCGATTCATATCGATACCTCATCGGGTCAACACAAACTCTTCGAGTCAACGACTCATCATAATGCACCGATGCGGAGCGGGGCATTACACTCCTTGCCCCGGATTTCGGATTACTGGCCCGGTGGTTGATTGTGGTAGGCATTGACTAGTTTGGTGGTTAGCTGAACCACATCTTAGGCATAATCCCAACAGCTTTCTACAGTTTCTTTTTAAATGTCCAGGCTTGTGACAATAGTTGCAAATGAGCGGTCCATCCGAACTATCAACTTGGGGTCGTTTAGATGGTCCTTGCCACTGACTTCTGGAGGATGGTGCTCCCGACTCCAGAGCCCTCTTCTGAGCTTGGGGCCGGAACGGTTGTTCTTCCTTTAACATCCTTTCCTGATTTCGGGCAGCTTCGGTTATTTCAGAATATGTTTGGCACCGATAGGCTGCAACCTTACTTTTTAAATGTCCTCCCAATCCTTCCAAAAACCTTGACACCTTTGTTTCCTCATCAGCTACCATGTATGAAGCAAAACGGCTTAGCCTGGAGAATTTGGCAGTATATTCATCAACTGTGAGCCTTCCCTGCTTTAGATGAATAAATTGCCTTTCCAGCTCCATTCTGGCTGACTTTGGAAAGAACCTTTCTTCGAATTTCTTCTTAAATTCTCCCCAAGGTACTGTATTGTCAGACTCTTCAGGATGCTCCGCACTCCACTAATGTTCAGCGACATCCTCCAACTGGATACGGACTGTAGAAACCATATCTTCAGGCCTAACCTTTGCTGCCTTTAGTAATCCTTCTATGGTCCTGATCCATTGTCCTGCCCCTATCGGGTTCTCTGTCCCGCGAAATTTAGGTGGCCTAAGATCTCTAAAATCAGCTATTGTCCTATCCTTGGAGTTTGTCGCCCGCATTTGATCTAGTACTTGAGCGGTAGTGGCTTATGCCGCATTTGCATGTTGACTGTTTGATTCTAAAACTTGCTGAAATAGTCGGTACATGTCTGAGATAGAGGGTGCAGCCTGGCCTTGAAATGATGAAGCGTGGGACTGTCCCTGATCAGACATTATCCTAATTTTTTTTTTAATTAAATTGTCCTTTGTAATGCCCACATGACTTAGCAATAAAGAAATATGATTCATAAGAAGTCACACTTAGAAAGCAAGCATATTTTATTTACTCTTATCGAAACATTATACAAACATGCTGCTGGGTCTTACATACTTTTACATAACTTTTTACAGACTTCCCTTACTTCCAGGTTATCATACATACATATCTGCTATATTATATAGCAGAGAAGGAAACAACCCTTATAGGACCCCTAATTTCTAGTTACCTACATATAAGGGTTCGTTCATAACTAAGGATTGTTACTTCGGGATGTAACTCCTGGAAGTCATCTAGTGTTCCCTTGTACCCTTCAAGTATAGGGTCTATGTACAGATGACCGGGGTCTCGAACATATATGCAGTAGACCTGCCTTTCGTGGTCTACTTCAGCACCGTTTTCAATATCTCGGATGACAGGGTTCATCACTCCATAGTATACTTCATAGACTGGTATATCGTACCAGTCTGGTACTTTCCAAAGCTCCCTCACGTGTTGCTGGTACCCATATAGGGTACGGTCACTCCCATCCCACGGCAAGCTTGGAAGGAATAGGTCCATACCTACATACACAATATTCTTTTTTTAATTAAACCATAATTGGAAGTATAAGGGCAAGAACATGGAGTCACACATACTTTATTTATTTTCAGAATAGTACATAGTCAGGCTTCACATTCTTGCTATTTACATTTTTTACATTTTTACATATTCAGTCACTCATATCCACATTTTTCTTATGTTGAGGATTTTGGCATCAGGATAGGTTGTCATCCATTCTTCCAGGGTGCCATTGTGTTTGGACCCTGGTTCTCCAGACGGTTGGGCCTTAATAAGCACAAAATAATTTACTACATTGTAGTATTCTATCCTTTCATCCACTATATCTGTAACTAGAGAGTGGGGGATTTTTTAGGGGGTTTTCTAAGGAGGACTTTTGATCCGCTAAAAAACCCCTTATTAATGGGAGCGGATCAAAAGCCCCCCTTAGAAAATCCCCTAAAAAAATCCCTCACTCTAATTCGTAATATTAATGTTAATATTAATTTTTTTATATTAATGTTAATGTTAACATTAATGTTAATGTTAATGTTAATATTAATTTTAATGTTAAGTTTAATATTAATTTTAGTATTTAATGTTAATATTAACATTAATATTAACATTAAATTACGAATTAGAGTGAGGAAAGTTTTTAGGGGATTTTTTAAGAGGGACTTTTGATCCGCTTCATATATATATATATATATATATATATATATATATATATATATATATATATATATATTAGCCTAGTGGTTGAGAGAGATGCATGTGGCTCAAGTGGTCGGAGTTCGAGTCTATATATTTGAAGTAATGGGAGTCTATATATTTGAAGTAATGGTTAATTGTGGCGAACTCGTTTCCACTGAGACTCGAACTCCGACCACTTGAGCCACATGCATCTCTCTCAACCACTAGGCTAATATATATATATATATATATATATATATATATATATATATATATATATATATATATATATATATATATATAGCAATTTTAAAAATATATATTAGTTGATTATCTAATGTACAAAAAAATAAGCTAGTTAAAGTGATAGTGCTTTGATCTTTTAACTTAGAGGTTACAAGTTCGAATCTCACCTCTCATAATTAAATAATTTGCTTATTTTAAAAACCTTGTATATATTTTTTTCTTCCTCTTTTGTAACAATTTAAAAATATTGGCTTGTTTTTCTCATTCTTGTTTGAGTTTTAGTATTTTTTTTTTTATTGAAGTTCAAATAACATGATAACTTTAAGGATTTCTATATATAGTAGTCTGGTCCCTCCATAATTTTAATCCTAGCTCCGTCCCTGAGCATATAAATGCAAAGGTCTGTGCTTCTTTTGATTATTGTTCTATTTTGGAGTTAATGTTGTTTGGCAGTGCTATTTCAAAAATATGTTTATATTATTCCTCGCATTCTTTTTTCAATGCTGCTGCATGGCCCGCTTGCAGGCTGGCTCGCAGCCAACTGTCGGCCCTCCAATGGCAGGTCAACCGCCCTGGACCCCATGCCTATAGGGAGGAGGGGGGGGGGGGGGGGGGGGGGGGGGGGTGTCAATGGGAGCATGCGAGCTGGCGTGAGGGCCAAATATCATTTTCCTTTTTTTTTTTTTTTTACTATTTCTACATCTCCAGCATGATAAATCCTTGACCATTTCTCTCGTGCCGGGACGGGCCTCGGGTCAGGACGGACCTAGGCTTTGGGCCGTGCCGGACCTCTTTTATGGGTCGAAATATGAGGTCCAACACATTACGATATACTGGACTGGGCCAGCCTGTACCCAAAATTGTACGGATTGGATTCGCACATGGACCATTTTTTGGGGACGTATTGGGCCGGTCCGACCCAATTGACACCTCTGCATCTATGTATTATTGTTTCTTTAAAAAAAAATATATATTGCACACACACGCCTTGTTCACCGACCACTAACTAATATGTATTAAATTTAAGGACCCTAAATTTAAATCTATTTAAATCTAAATGGTTAAGAGTGCGAAAACATACTTGGTAGGTTGCAAGTTGCAACGAAATACCTCTCACAATTTCAGAATTAACATTTCTCCTCTTCTGCCCCTCTATTCCCTTACTACGAAACCTAACCCTAAAATTCTACCGAAACTTACGTTTCCTCTCGATCCACAGCAGAGCCCTTGGAATTCTCATCGATCGAGGAAGAGATGTACAGGGATCGAGGAGTGAGCGGCTCGATGGACCGGAAGCGGATCAACGACGCTCTCGATAAGAATCTCGAGAAGTCCGCTCCTTCCGGCTCGAGGGGGCTCATCGGAAAGGAGAAGGATCGGATTTCGGCGCCATCCACCTCTTCCGGAAAGCATCCGGATCAGCCATCCGCCTCAAATTCCAAACACGAAGGTCGAAATTTATGGGATTTTATTGGTTTTTTTTAATGTAAATTAGGGTTTCCGAGAGAATATAGGTGGAATTAGGTTTCTTTCTATGTGGGTACTGTTGAATGCGATGAAAATAAAGCAAATTCAGGGTTTTTATGACCAAAAAGCTTTTTTTTAATAAAGCTATTTCTTGCTAATCTGTTTATATCTTGAATAGGAATAATCAGGACTAATCTTTCTGTGAACCTCTGTAGCTATTATAACCGAATGCATCGTTCTTCAAGTTGTGATCACTGCAATACTATGTCTTGCAAAATTGTTGGTGCAAATTAGGGTTTTCGAGATAAATGGGTGTGGAAATTAGGACTTCTACAGCTTATGGTTAAATGCGATGAAAACAAATAAATAAAAAAAGGATTCATCTTGTTGGAAATCTAGTCACTTAATAGTCAAGTGTATTGTTTACAAAATTGAGATCAATCTGTGAAGCTATTTTTCACTCCTTTTTGGTGAACAAACAGTGTTTCTGAGGCAATGTAGCCATATAAATTAGGGTCTTTTATGACCTAAAGTCGAGTGATGAAATAAGATTTATCAGGAGTAGGAATCTCTGTAGCCATTGTAACCAAATTCATTATTTATGGCATTGCGACCACTTTAGAACTATTTTGCTCCATAAATTTGGTTAATTTAGTCTTTTTTTAATTTAGAGAAATAGGTGTAGAAATTTGGATTTATCTATTGTTTATTGTTGAATCTTACGAAATAGGATTAGTAAGAACTTGTTTAATTGGGAACTAAGTCGCTACAGAAGAATCTTACGAAAGTAATCTTTTGGGAACTAAGTCGCTATTACTTAAAGTTAAGATCAGTATGAAAATTAATTTATGTATGTTTTGGTGTGAACATGTTTCTTAAAATTAGTATGGAATTTTTTGTGCCGTAGGTTGTTTTCCTGATTTGCTCAATGTCTTCACTACAGAAGAATCTGAGACGGATAGTGAGGAGTCAGATGTGAGTGGTTCTGATGGGGAGGATACATCATGGATCTCCTGGTTCTGTAATTTAAGAGGAAATGAGTTCTTTTGTGAGGTTGACGATGACTACATACAAGACGATTTCAATCTCTGTGGACTAAGCAACCAGGTCCCTTACTACGATTATGCTCTTGATCTGATCTTGGATGTCGAGTCATCTCATGGTACACATATTTTTGTCAGATTTATTTCTGTCTAGTTAGATAAAAGATTTGTAGTGTATACTTATTAAGCATTATGGCAGATCAAGAGGGTTGAAAGATGAAACTTAATAGAGGCATGGACTTAACAGTGATGTTTTTTCGTTAAAAAATGTTAGCTAATGCACTCCAAAGCCAAGTCACCTGATAGTTTAACTACTATCGAACTTCAAGATGGTCAAACCAATACGAATTACTGAGAAAGATGCTCAACTCAATGGGATGCTTGAGATGGTTTTAGTGCATATTTATAGGAGAGCCCTCTTCCTTGTAGCACATGACAAATGTGGGACTAAAGGAATACATATAAATACTAAGGAGAGACACTATATATATATATATATAATGCCCGTTTCTTCATCCTCTCGGGTCCGTGGCACGGGCACCCAGCCAACCTGAGCGGAGTGAGGTCTACAACCCAGAGCAGGGAGCCCCCACCCCATCTAAGAAGGTTTGGCACGCCCGTGTCACAAAGCCACCCAGCTGGCGTCCGCGGGGGGGGGGGGGGGGGGGGGGGGTGCTCGAACTGTGGTCTCCCCCATAGGAGCCCCCCGTTGTAACCATTAGGCCAACCCTCGGACTATATATATATATATATATATATCATGCTTGCTAGCTTGTACACGAGGAAAATCTGATAGAGGCTAGTGACTACTGGTGGCAATCGGGTCAGGTTCAGGTAAGATATGGGTCAACCCTTAATTCTCAACCCGAATTCGACTCCGACTCATTTAAGGATGACCCATTTAGGTCAAACCTGATCCGACCCGTTTTGACAGGGTCAACCCGACCCAACCCGTTTGCCCGCTTAACTCAAATGCAGATCAATTCTCACTCTGTAGTCTGTAAATACTATTCAACATTTGCATATTTTGCTCGCATCAAAAGAACCTTTTACCAGTTAACAAATGCAGATCAATTCCCTATCCAGATTTGGTTGGGCCCTAAAAATAATTAGTTTATAGAAACCTTTGCACTCATGGACAAATAATTAGCAAATAGAAGGAACATAAAACAGTTGCAACTGCTATCAGAGCTTACATTTCTTACCTTCACCGTTCATTTGCACTCGTTTTGAAGAATTTATAAAAATCAATAAACTTACAACAACATGAACAAACACATTCCATTTGAAGCTGACATGCTAGTTTGAAGAAATATGAACAAATACATTCCCAAATCAAGTAAAGTTACAACAACACAAACAAATATATCTCCATTTGAAGGAATATGAACAAATCACTAGTTTGAATTTGAAGTAAACTTCGAGCCTAGTCGAAATTTACACATACATTCCCATTTGAAGAACAAGTCACCGTTGTCGGTGGCTGTCAAAAGAAAAATTTATGCTAATAAATATAAATTCACATACAAATGTTGCCGATTTGGGTTGAGGAATGCGTCAGTTGCTATAGATGACGAAGAGAGGGCACTAGAGGTTCAAACCGTGCCGTGTGAAGATGCCGGTGATGTAGGCAGACGGAGAAGTGGATGGTGGACACTTGCTATAGATGATGAAGAGAAGGTACTAGATATTCAAATTGGAAATATGCCGAGTGGAGATGCCGATGATGTAGGTGGTCGGATAAGTGCATGGTGGAGGTGCTGCTCAAATTGCAGATGTGGGTGAAACCATTAGGAAATTTAGAAGTGTTGGAAGACCCGACGACCGGAAAAGCAAGGAAGGAACAGAGGGAGATGCTCGATGTAGGAGAGGTTGCGTGAGGATTTGTTGGGGTTTCTCAAGAGCAAAGGTGGCTATATATATATATATATATATATATATATATATATATATATATATATATATATATATATTGGAATAGGTAATTGTGTTACAGACTCCTGGCCCGAAGGCCTATAAACTCAGTCCGAAGGCCCGCACCCATACTTGTATCTCACCGCGTCAGGCTCGACCCGGAGGTCCGCACCAGCACTTGTATCTCACCGCATTCGACCCGCACTCATATTTATTCCTCCACATGAAATTAAATGTGTTTCTCCTGTTGCTCGAACCTGCAACCTCTTGGGAGGATGTGTCTCACTCTAACCACTTTAGCTAGAGGTCATTGGCATGGCTATGTATATTTGTGTTAGTGTGAAGTCTGATGTGAAAAAGGAGTTTATATATAGCAGATAAACGGGTCTAAACTTGGGTGAACCACTATAGATGAACCCAACCCTTTAGATAAACGGGTCAACACCCTATACCCGGACTCGACCCATTTATTAACCGGTTTAGATGGGTCGACCAGTTTAAAACCCAAACCCGTTTAGCCCTGACCCAAGCCCACTTAAAAAAGGCGAGTTGACGGGTCGGGCCCAAATTGCCACCCTTGCTAGTGGTTATCAACAAATTGGTCTCAGATATTCAGAATGATTGTATAGAGTTCAAATCGATTTATTTACTCATAATTGCTTCTCAAACAAAGTGAAGGTGTTTGGTTCCCTGGTGAATATCCAGTTTGCTAGAACTAAAAATACCAACTTGATTATCACAATGTATAATCAAGCTTGATTATCACAAGGCATACCTGAGTGTAATAATAGTCAAGATAGACCATGTCTTCAATAACATCATCTCACGGATGGTATGAGCCATAGCTTCGTATTTGGCCCCAAGCACTCGACTTTTACTAAAACCTTTATTTTCTTGTTCTTCCAAGTGACAAGATTTATATTGACAAACATACAATGACTAAATGCCCTCGTATCACACTTTAATCTCGCATAACAAGCATCTAAATAAGCGTTGATACTGAGACGTCGATGACGTTGGTCCAAAGTCCTTTTGTAAGAGACCCTTTTGCATACCCCGATAATCTTAATGTTGCATTCCAACTTGACATAACTTGGAACTTGCCATAAAGTGGCTAACCAGGCCCACAACAATGGAAATGTCAGGTCTAGTAATAGTTTGGTAAATTAACTTTCCACTGGTCTTCTATGCTTAGGCATATCTTTGACATCCTTATGTTCATCGGGCAATGAATCAGGATTCTGCTCCATAGCACCAAGTAACCTGATTTTCTGTAGCAAGTCTGTGGCATATTTTTCCTGAGACAGAACAGCTCCTTGTTTATTGTTACTGGCTTCCATGGTTTAAACTTTAAAGTATCGGCCGATACCGATCCGATACGGCCGATACCAATACGGTTTGGCATGTCCCGATCCGATACCGACCGATACCCGATAATGACCGATACCGACATTGAGGGTCTCTTTTCCGGTCAATTCGGCAAAGAAAATAAAACGAAAAACACAAATCAGCAAGGGTTTAAAGCATAATAAGGTTCTAGAAGCATATAAAAGAAGAAAATCAATCTATTGTAATCGGTAAGGGTGACTAATATTTCATTCAATTTGAAAACTACTAAGAAATAACACTGAAAATACTTATAATTATGCCTAAATGTATTAAATATATGTTTTTAAATGTAAATAATTTATTAGTAATTATTTGTTTTCCGAAACCAAAAAATCCGATACTCCGATCCGAAACCGCCGATACTACCGATATCGCCGATACCAATACTCATAGGAATAGTCCGATACCGATTCCGATACCGATACTGTGAACCTTCAATCCCTAGGAAACAGCGCGAGTGATCTATATCCTTGGTAATAAAATGCCTCTGGAAATAGTTTTATGTTTCATTTGTCTCTCAGATCATTATTAGATAGAAGGATATCATCAACATAGACTGGGATCAATATAACAATCTCACACTCGATGTGTTCAAGTGATCTACTTGACCGCTATGAAATCTCACTCTTGTAACAACTTGGCTAAACTTTTCAACTGAGAGTGAGGACTTTGTTTAAGAGCATAAATCGTCTTAACTTGTCTCTTCGATTTGCACACTCGATTCTCCCCTGAGCAAGGAATCTAGGGGTTGCTCATATAGGCATCCCTAGTAAGGTCACCACAAAGAAGGCATTCTTAAATCAAGCTAAAACATACGTCAAGCATTCTTGATAGCAAGGAGGGTGAAGAACACTGATAGATGTGAGACGAGGTAGAAGAGGTCGCAAATAGTCAACACCACGAGTCTGACTTCATCATTCGCTTGAATCGCTTCTAAACTGACTATGAGAAGTTTCATGCACACTGACCTCAGCTGTCTATGTTGCATCTGCAGTTGGCTTCACAAAAAACTCTTTCCTCCGTATTAAAAAAGTGTGTTTCTAGCATTTCCGCTTTTTGTAGCTAATTCTGTAGCTATGAACTCTAGAAATATACCTGTGATTCACAATCACAACACACATATTATTGATGTTACATGAAGGTGCTCTAGTTTCGTATATCTTTTAGACTTGCAACGAACAATCTGTTGCAACATTAAAAGTACACCACCATGTATTATATGGAAATAACTCGTACTACCTACACAGAAAGTTTAGAATTTTGGATGCCCATCTCGTAGATGGTTTTACATTCTAGTAAATATTATTGAGATGCTTTTGGTCATTCAACTGCACAGCTGAGTTCACTGAAGAACAAAATGAGTTGGTTGAATCAGCAGCAGAGATGTTATATGGTCTGATTCATGTCCGGTACATTTTAACTAGCAAAGGAATGGCTGCGATGGTACTATTCTATGCTTGTAGTTGTGTTTTGCCCTCTCCTTTGAAGTGTTGTTCTGCAAGAATGCTAACAATTTCAGTGCCTTATTCAGCTAGAAAAGTTCAAGAACTATGATTTTGGGAGATGCCCCAGAGTTTACTGCTGTGGTCAGCCATGTCTTCCAGTTGGGCAAAATGACATTCCACGATCAAGTACAGTGAAAATCTATTGTCCCAAATGTGAAGATATATACTACCCAAGATCCAAGTACCAAGGCAGTATCCTTTCATTGACGAATATTTTTCCTTGTATCATTGCATTGACACATTGAATATTAATAAGCTCTTTGATCCCAAACTATGGAAGCATTTTGCACTAACACTAGTAAGACCCAACAGGATAATAACTCAAATTATTTTACATGAGTACATATTGACTAATCCAAATTAGGATGGAATCCACCGTACATAATTTACAATCTCAATTACATTTACATTATTGGTCGATGTATTTTTCAAGAACTGCCAACATTATTGATATGTATATTGATGACAATCGGTAGTAATCTCTACTGACAACTATTACTCAAGATAGGATGCAATCTCAAAATACCTGTATTTATATTTAGGATCTTCTTGAATGTTTTCTGTTGACATTATCTAGACCTTGATGGAGCTTATTTTAGCACCACGTTCCCTCATCTGTTTCTCATGACATATGGGAACGTCAAACCACAAAAGGCATCTCAGCGGTATGTTCCTAGAGTATTTGGCTTCAAGCTTCACAAGCCATGAGAACAGAATTAAGCTGTCAAATCATGTGCCAATGCTGAAGAAGAGCTTCCTTGGAGTTTCAGTTCTGAAGAAGTGAGCTGACTTTGCAACATACACTACGTGCCTATCCTGAATATGTTGAAGGGAGCTGGAATACCTTGTATCATTCTGCATCAAGAAAATGCTCATCAGTTGTAGCTTAGAGCTTGATTTTAATGGTTAAGAATACTCTGGTACGCCTTGTGTTTCCTGGTTAGCCTTTCATGTCATTACTGAGGCATCAAATGTTACTACTAAGCATCATGTCATTGCCGATATTTTTATATTCTTGTTAGTGCAGATGCCCTACTTATGTTTAGAAATTCTACTTAATACGTCAGTGCCACTGCTTTTCTGCAATCAGGAGTTATCTAATAGTTTGTCAATTGATCTTTTCTGCTTCATGTTTTGATGGGGAGTAGATCTGCTGTCCCATTTATTTATGTCCAATTATGCCCCCTTTCCTATTACACGTGGTTCACCTTCCACATATATTCTTCCATGATCCACATGTAATAGAAAGGGGGACATGATTGGACAGAAATAAATGGGACAAATCCGCTCCCGTTTTGATGTGTTCTTGAGCAGATTGCTCGTGATTGGGATATTAATGTAGCTGCTCTTGTTTTGGGCCTATTGCAGTACATCAAGTGGAAAAGCTTAAGTGGGTGAATTACCGACGGATCAATAGTGCCGCTGGTAGCTGTGATAAGCAACGATCAATAGATTCCCTCAAGCTGACTCGAGCTGAGATGTCAGGAACAGTTTGCTCAAATTTACAGCCTTGCAAAAAAGGATAGTGCCATACTCTCTGCAGACTTAGATTTACAACACAGGGAATTGCATTAGTGTCGAACACCCCTAAATGAAGCTTTACTTATTCACTTGGCAAACAATCCCCCAATGCATATAGCTTCACTTGCGTATATTACTCATAGTATCTAATACTTAAGTCCATGGTATTAAAGACAACCTTGTTTCAATTTAAAGCCGAACATCATTTTTGTCAACGTCAAAACAAGAAACTGATGGTACTGGATACACGATGAAAATTGTAGCAAGCAGTACCTACAAATAATACTGTGCAAGCCCGACATAGATTGTTAATCCATAAAACTGGCGTTCACCCTCAACCAAGACGAGAGAACGTGCACAAGATTTTGGCAAATGTTAAGGGCACCCCCAAATTACTAAGGGCAACCAACTTAAAACTTCAAACAAATTACAAGTTTGACATTTTGAAAACACTAAGAGCCACCCACTTCTGTCAAAGACGGACTGCAGGCCTTGCCTGCAGTCCAAAGTGAATACATGACTGCAGTGCTTGCCTGCAGTCCTCGAATGACGAATTTTTTTTTTTTTTTTAAACTTGCAGTGACTGCAGGCCTCGCCTGCAGTCCAAATTGAAGACAGGACTGCAGGCCTTGCCTGCAGTCCGTCTCCATAGCCTCCTCCTCATCCTCCGATCAACATTCTCGTTTTGGGGAAGCTAGGGTTTCCTTTTGCAGTCCTCTCGATCAACATTCTCGTTTTGGAGAAGCTAGGGTTTCCTTTGTTTTTTCCCAGTGGAGAGAGAGAAATAGCCATGTTGTGCCAAAATTGGTTCGAAGCGTCCCCAGAGATGGTGCAGTTCCTCTGCGACTGCCTCCTCGATCGGGAGCAGCCCATCTCCGAGCGCTTCAGAGAACTCTTCTCCGTCCACCCGGTGCCTGCACCCGCCTGCTCCCGCCGCCGCGGAGGACGAGGGCGCGGACTTGGACAGCGTCGCCGAGGTCCCGCCCCGCCGCCGCTGCTGCCGGAAGTAGTCGTCCTCGTCGCCGTCGCCGTCGCCGTCGCCGTCCGCGTCGGAGCTGTCGGCGTCCCTGTCCTCGTTGTCGGTGGAGTCGCAGTCGAAGGAGGGGGAGGAGGAGGAGGGAGAGGACGGGGAAGTTCTTGCGGAGGGCGGAGATGCTGTTGTCGACGACGGTGGGGTGGCGGCTGCGCGAAGGAGGAGGAGGGTTGCCCTTAGTAATTTGGAGAGGGTGGTGGTTGCCCTTAGTAAAAATGGAAGAGGATGGTGGTTGCCCTTAGTAGGGTGGTTGCCCTTAGTAATTTGGGGGTGGCCCTTAACACTGAAGCTGCGGCATAACTTTCGTATTGTCAGCATGCAGTTCTAGTACCAAAAATAAGAAGCTCAACAATTGTCTTGAAAGAATCTCACAAAAAGACTAAGCGAAAGCCATGTATTGTCATAATTCCACCATCAACTATTCGAATTTTTCAACTTATCTTCAACTTGATACCCTAAATTGATAAAATTATCCTTTCTCTCTCCCCCCTCCCCCTTCGTCCTACTGGCTGTCACCACCCTTGCTGCCCCCCACTCCGCAACTGCATGACCCCACCCCCCTCTCCGTGTCGCGGCTGCACCTGCACCAGGGGGTGCGTCGGGGGTGGTGGCAGCCGGTGGAGGGGGAAGAGGAGGGATAATTTCGTCATTTTCGAAATTTAGGATATTAAGTTGAAACCTATCAAAGTTGAGGATATCAAATTGAAAAACTCGAATAGTTGAGTTATCAAATTGTAATTCCAGTAAAAAACACTGCATAAAAGAAATTTTATTAAGCTGTTCCAACTTGATGTACGACACTGAGCAGCAATATCTTAATATCTCAATGACAAGCAATCGACTCAAAACACTAAAACATGATGCAGGGAAACACCAATCAGCTCTTCTTCAGCATATGTAAGATAGTCGAGTATGTTAGATACTTCAGCACGAGGAATGGTATTGTCATGACATTCCAATGCCTACTTTACATATGTAAGATAGTTGCTGGCTGATGATGTACAGTTGGCCCAGATCGGCTCTTCTTCAGCATTGAAACTCCCTCCAACACAAAGGCTAAAGCTTGCAAACTGTGAAGTGATTCAACAGCCCAATTCCATCCTCATGGCTTGTGAATCTTGAAGCCAAATACTCTATAGAAACATATCTATGTGACGCCTTTTGTGGTTTGAGGTGCCCATATGTCATAAGAAACAGATGAGGGAACGTGGGACCACCAAAAAAATATGTAACGTTCCACTCCCAAAATACATAGAACTAAGAGATCTTATTCATGCCAGCTACGTATCTAGAGGACTCCAGCCCAGCTCGAGTACGTATAAGTTATCTTATGGTTCTAAATCAACTATATCTCAATCCACTAAATAATGATAACAATAACGAATCAAGCGCACTAAGGCTGATCAGACCGTACTACACTGATTCTATCTATAATGGCAGGGAAGGCATAAGGTACTTTGAATTATTCTGATGGTGTGGAAGCAAACCGGAAGATACTCTCCAACTACAACAACAAATATTTCATGAATTATTTTATTTACAATAAACCACCCCCCCAAAAAAAAGATTAACCGATGTGCTTCTAATGCATGCAAAGGACTTCCTCCTGTAGCCATGAAAACAATTCATGATCTACTTTTCTCGGTTGTAGAACCCAGAACATTAATAGTTGGGCTACTGTATACAAAATAAACTAGAACATTATACCGAAAACTATGAAACTTGAACTGATACAATCCCCTTACATAGATTATTATACACAATATAATAAAATAGAAAGACGGTTTACATTGTAGCAAAACCAAGATGTCAGCCTAACCAGTGCCTACTTCCTGAACTAAACTAGTATACACAGGAAAGGAGGACCCCAAGGCGAAATTTAGATGGATTCTTGCAGTTCTTAGTCTTCATCAAAATATTTCTCCTCAGCATCAAGGTTGGCCTCCTTCAGCCAGTGATCATCCAACCTCTCATCATTGTCGATCTTGGAATAGTCCAAATGCTCCGTGTCTTCTCCCGCCAGAAATTTCTGCTGCATTATGTGAGTGAACTGATCAAGCTGGTCCTGCATCTCTTCTTCAGATATTAAGGGCTTGAAAGGCTTCATAACTGTAACTGTACCAGTACCATGGGCACCATCAATGGGCTCATTATCACCATTTTCCTGAAATCAAGACAAGTATATTAGTAGATGCAAAATTTAAACTGACACCAAACAAGCGAGTGGTATTAGACTTTCTGCTAAATATGAAAGCTTATATAGAGAACCAGGCTTCAACCAGCCATATTAGAAGAAGATGAACGTGAACTGATTGTAATACTGCTTGAAGAAAATATGTTATTTACTAGGGCACTGTATTGGAGTTTGGTAAGCAATAGGGTAATTATCTAGAAACCCCCCTCATGTTTGTCCACTTATCAACAAACATATGTAGCATTTTTTTTTTCCACCATGGAGTCCCTTCCGCCGTTACAAACTCCCATTTCCTGTTAAGTCGTGTACCTGTAGAGTAAATGGGAGTTTAAAACGGCGGAAGGGACTCCATGGTGAAAAAAATGCTACAGATGTTTGTTGATAAGTGGACAAACATGAGGGGGGTTTCTTGCTATAGATGTTTGTTGTTTTAGATAGACGAAACTGTCCTTTTTTAACAGTAAATTTGTAAGTTTTATTGCTCTTGTTTTTCCTCTAAGTTTAAACTTACTTTCCCCGAGTGTTTTTTTTTTCGAAAATTTTCAAAGAAAGCATTGAACTGTAAGAGAAATTGGACTGAAAGCACATAATTTGCCAAAATTATAAAAATAAATTTTGAGTCGCAAGCCACTTGATTTACCCAAATTCAAGGTGCACCCCAATGCTTTACCATAATGTACGAATCCCCCCACTTTTGACGGAAACCGTCCATAGCTGACGGTCAAAGGGTTTGACCGATAATTTTTGACGAAAATACCCTCGTCTTCTCACAAACCCAAACCCGACCCGCCGTTGTCGCGTCCCCGCCCCGCCGCCGCGCCGCCGCCGATGCCGCGTCCATCACCACCACCACCACCACCACCACCTTCACCCACCACCTTCACTATCACCACCACCACTACCACCCACCTTCACCATCACCATTACCATCACCACCCCCCATCACTTTCACCAACACCATCACCATTACCATCACCACCCCCATCACCTTCACCAACACCACCCCTGCTCCCCCGCCGCCCCACTTCGCCGCCCCCACGCCCCCGCTCGGCTGCCGCGCCCCAGCCCCAGCCCCGCATCCGCCCCCCTCCCCCTGCTTTGCCCCCCTCCCGCGCCCCCCTCCGCCCTCCTCCCCCTGCTTCGCCCCCCTCCCGCGCGCCCCTCCGTCCCCCTCCCCCAACACCACCACCGCTCCACCCCCTCCCCCGCTCCGCCCCCGTGCCCCCGCCCCCCCTCCCGCTTAGCAGCAGCAGCAGCGGCGATAGCGTCGGCGGCGGAGGGATGGACGGCAGCCGGTGGTGGTGTCTTGGAACGGAGGGTCGCGGAAAAGGAGAGGACATTTTCGTCAAAAAAAATGGGTCAAAGGAGTTAACCGTTAACGAAGGACGGAAACCGTCAAAAGTGGGGGGTGTCTTGCATTATGGAAATTGTGTGGGGTGCACCTTAAATTCGGGTAAATCAAGTGGGGTGCGACTCAAAATTTCTCAATTATAAATTGAGAACTAAAACGCCCTACCATTGGCATTTCTCTTGAGGATGGAAGATTATTCTCTTGAGGCTGGAGGATTTACAAATAAAAAAGAGATAAACAAAAATGCCCTACGGTTGGGCCTTTTTTACACCAAAAACGCCCCACAGTTAGCCGTTTCTTTGACATTATTTTTCCAATTTTTCTTTTAATTATCTATCGGTTGGATATCAACAAATATAAATGCCCAAAAGACGACCAATGGATGGGCATTTTCCTTCCAATAAACGCCCAAATGGTGGGCGTTTTCTGCACAAAAAACAGTTTTATGGGTAAAGAACGCAAAATTTATTATACATACTATATGTATAATTATGTACTTATAACATCAAAATATGTGGGACTTGTGGTCAACTATTGAAATAAGATTTAGGAGGTCGAGGGTTCAAATCTTACTATACTCACTTTTTTCTGCGTTTGTTTTACAAAAACGACACCTGATAGGCGTTTTTTTTGGTTAAAAAAAAAAAGCCCAACGGTAGGGCGTTTCTTCAATATGCTAATAATCTCAGCAATTCCGTTGCTTTGCTTCCGAATAGTATGTGTTTGTTCATGGTAAAATGGTAACATGCACAAGTTCTTAAGATAAGTGAAGCTAATAATATGTCAATTTAAGGATATGGCATTTGCTAATGTTACAAAGGACATGACCTTTAAATAGCTTACTGAAAGAAAATCATTCAAATAGACGACCCTAAAATTTCGGGATAAGGTTTTGTTGTTATTGTTATGTTGTAAAGGTGACTAATGGTTTCTCCCCTACGCAAAAAGACTAATCTGGATATGATGGTTAACTATAAAGTTGACTTATTCTGAGCAGATGGTATGCCTATGCACTATGGATGCCTGCAATAATAGAGAAAAAATAAATAAAAGAAAAAGAGATCGGAGCATCAGCTTTGTCAGTATTCTCAGGCTATTCTTCTCATGGGATTTTGTTTATATTCTCTTGTGGCTATTTTGTTATTGCTTGTCCTAGAAGTTGTAGCTGAACTTTTCTTGGGGTGATAATATACTTGGGCACTGTATACGGGGCCCATCCCCATATCAGAAACAAATCCAGAAACAACCCAAATTTCAGGAATGATTAGATACCTTATTGGATTCAGATTCAAGAACTGAATTCAATAGGTCCTGATTATACTTTTATGCTTTAGCCACTTAATCAGTAAAACTACGTCTTACAGTTGTTTTCGTACCTTACTCATTTGTTGGAAATTTAACTTCGAGAAAATTGAAGATAATGTATATCTTAGGTGTATGTCTTATCAAGCTGTTCTCTTAGGTGTATATCTTATACTATTCTATAACATAATTGAAGATTCAGATCCCAAACCTGAGTACTTAATAGAATTTGGATTCGAGTACGGACGTTGTATATTTAGTTGGTTTCAATTGCATATGACATCTATAAAAGTAGAATGAATCCTCAAGTGGATCATACAAGAATCAACTCATTGACACTCTTGACACCGATAGATCCTCTATCACTAAAGGGCATTTCCTACCAACCCAATATAAGATAACAGATTTGGCTTCATTCTTACTGTCTTTATTTCATCATAAAACCTACACCATATCTCAAGTTTCTTGAAGCTTTATGATTGAGAATTAAATTTATTTTTCAGGATTATGGTTTATATATATATATATATATATATATATATATATATATATATATCTTGTTTCTTTCTCTGTGGAGGAAATAAACAACCCACAAAAGGGAAGGGCACTCCCATTGGAGGATATATAAATATTTGAAATAATTCACACTCAATCCTAATCACTCTCTCAGTGGTGTGGACAATACCGAACACAGCAACTATCTGCCGCTGGCAATAAGTCAAAACACGACGCATTGTTAAAACCTCCCATCAGGAGTATAGGCGAGGAAGGAATTCAACAAGCTTTTCAGGCTTTTATGAACATACCTAATTGAAAATTAGACTATTTTGGGACAAGACAGAGAACAGATATTCATATAATGAACCCCAAACGGAAATACCAAATGAGGAAGGCATGGTTCTTTGTCAGACAGACAGTAGTATATCTGAAACTTATAAACCAGTATCATGCTTATATTCTTAGTAGTAATGGCTTGGGTTTAATGAACTCATATGTGTTACTGTCTGCACCAAAAGGCACAAGTTCCCCACTTATTGTAGCAAGTAACTAGCATGGTTATATGATAAGTTCTCAAATGTAAAGACCTTTATCCTCTTGCAGTCCCATCACAACTAAAACAACAATATCAAAGGGAAGGTTTTTGCATTTTAGGCTATGAAGAACAAGTCTATAAGATTATTCAAACAAATATGCAGAGGCAATTCAATTAGAAAAAAATATAGCCAGCACATGTCGGCAACCTTACAGAATAAAAACAAAGAACAAACTGCATCATATCTAAGTAGCAAGGTCACATGCTAAGTCCTCAATTCAAAACAATACATACAGCAACTATCCAATTAGACTCCCTACCACCACCATCGCTGCCAACGCCCAAATGATCAGGGTCTCCATCACTACACCCAGAAATATTCCAAGTGGTATGAGATATCCTAAACTAAAGTGTCTTTAAATATATGACTCCAAGTTTCCAAAGAATATATTTCATAATTAAACTTTGGGGCCTGTGGAGCTCAGACTGGCCCCAACAGTTGAACAGATATGAGCTCAAATTTATGCAATCCAGCACCAACCCACCAATCCGGCAATCCCCTCAAACATACATTCAAAAGCAATTAGGTAATAATATAATATAACGAGATAGAGATATCAAGACAAAAACTAGCAATTGTGTTATAGGCTTATGGTCACAACACTCTGGTGGCTTTGGTAGCCATAGCCATACCTTTCTGGTCATGCAGTTTAAGCTCATACAATCAAAGCACACCCTACAAGTTTCC